>JAEANM010000150.1:18275-44140 GCA_017656035.1 Myanophis thanlyinensis | reverse complement strand
GTCACATGACCCCCCAGCCACGCCCACCAAGCCACGCCCACAGAACCGGTAGTAAAAAAAATTGAATTCCACCACTGTCTGAGATTTTTTCCCTCCGGTTTCTCTTATGCCTTCAATTATACTGTCTGAAAAAAAGAACATTTGGTGCTATTCAGTTAAATTTAAACAATTTTGTAACCATCTCCCATATGTTTTAGCTTGTAAGATGTGCAAATGAGGTTTTAAGAGGAGGACAAAAGGACCTCAAGAAGCCACAGCGAAATCCCAACATCGTACAATTGGACATCCCAGACATCAGGAATTCTGAAAGTTAAAGGCCACAGATCTTAAAAGTTTAAAGAGTTGCTAAGTTTGAGAAACATTGCTCCATGGCCTAGATTATCAAATGCTAGTACTTTTCTGTTGGTTGGTGATGTGCTAAAGGCAGAGATTGGGAAAACAAAATGCTTCTGATATTGTTTCTAGACAGTACAGTTCAGAAATTCACAACATGTACCATAAGAGACAAGATCATGCAAAAATACTGTAGCTGTAATAAAAGTAAGGTTCCCTATTTCCTACCACTGCTTCAAGCTAAGATATTTTCAAGATGACTGAAAATGAAGGCGTGACTTTTCTCATTTTGTTCTCTCTCTCTCTCCCTCTCCTTCTGTCTTGCCTACATACACACCATGGATGCTTTTAGCTATCATGTATGTGTATGTCATTATGAACTGTGATTTCGGTTGAGACAATTTAGGCATGCCTGCAAGATTGTGATCAGCTAGTGATTGATTGTCAAGTCATCGTGGATACCCGTCCTTATTTCATTTGATGTGGATGTTTCATCTTCTATAAAGTTGTGGTAGATGCTTTATTACTTCACTAGCTGATAACCTGGCGTTGCCCAGGTATTTATTTATCCCAATCCTGTATTAGACAGGAAAAAGAATGAACTATAAAGTGTGAACCCTGAGCCGCCTTTCTTTCCTCTCGCTTTGCCCTCTTTTTAACCTCACACCCAACCTTCCGTAACGAAAGGCAAGAGGCTCACTCACCCACTCTTGAAACATGGCCTACAGGTTTATGTGTCTCCCACCACCACCATCGGCTTCCACACCACATGACTCGACCCAGGCAATCAAGCCATGCTCTGCTCTGTGACCCACTGCAGCCAATCACCAAGGCTACCTCTGCGTTCCGCCGAGCTCCCCTTGACCGCCTCGTTGAGCGCAAGCTCAGACTCATGCATACACACACACACCTAGGGATGCTAGGGGTGTCTTACCCCCACAGTATTTGTTTCCAGACAGTAAATCATTTGTGTACCAAGTTTGGTTGATATTGGTGGAAGCGTTCCAGAGTTATGCTGGAACATACACACATACATCCATTTATATAGAGAGTGATACTGTAAGTGTTTGGTAGTATATATTTTAATTAATTAATTAAAAGGAAGGAAGGAAGGAAGGAAGGTTGGTTATGTTGGTGTATGATTGCCATTAAGATTGATTTGATTTGAAAGACAATCTGCTAGCCTTCTGATAAATGGACATTTTGTGGCTGGCAGCCATTTTGTCAGAGCGCTCATTTATAACATGCTTTTACAATCCTAATGGATCTATTCTCAGTGTACAGTATTTCAAAGAAACTCTATCATAAACACCCAGTCTCATGATTATGGCTTCTTTACTAACACCTTTAACATCTTCAGCATGTTATTTGCATCTTTTTCCTACCATCACCACACAGAGTTGTGGCTATCATTCAATATTCACTCTCCATTCCTATAACTATGGAGATTTTCAATCATCCAGGTCATGGTTGTCCCAAAGGTGTTTTTGCCACATGGCAACTGGACTTTCTTTCTTTTTTTTTATTTGAAAACATTTTACTTCTCATCCAAGAAGCTCATCTCAGAGAACTGAAGAAGCTTCTTGGATGAGAAGTGAAATGCTTTCAATGAAAACAAACCCCAAGAAAATCCAGTTGCCTTGTGGAATAAGCACCTTGGAGATCTCAAGCACCATATTTTTTTTCAGTTGTATTGACTCAAGTCCAATCATTGAATATATAATCAAATTAACACCCTGCACGAACTGCTCATGCTTTCTAAGACTACCAACACCACAGAAATGAGAATGTTTAGAACAATGTCCATGAAACTCTTTAACTAAATGATTGAACTAATCCATTCTCTGACATGTGACAAAGCAAAAAAATATTAGAGTAGGAGTCACATCTTAATAAAGAAGATTCTCGAAGTGAATATAACAATAAAACCAGACTTGGGAGGAAAAAAATTGGATCTTTGCTGTTATATACAGTATGTTGACGGCAGCAAGATTATTCTATGCTCAAAAATGGAAGGACACTCTTGATTCCCACAATGGATGAATGGCTGCAAAAGTTGATGGAGTTGGCAGAGATGGCTAAATTGACTGCTTTGATTAAAGAAAAAAACACAATTACTTTTGTTTCTACTTGGAAACTGATTTTAGACTTTGTGCTTGAGGTGGAAAAAAATGAAATTTTGATTTTGGGTTTTACTGATGAGACAGAAATGTTATAAAAATGGCTAGTTTATATTACTACGTCAAAGTAAAAAGTTGAGGTTTGATGCTATTATCTTATTCTACTGCATCAAGGGGAGTCAGAAATCAACACCTTTTCTTTTTTTCTCCTTTCCCTACATTTTCCCTTTCCCTTCTCCTTCTCCTAACTTCCTAATATTTTCTTTTGTATTTCTGTATTTTGCATTATAAACTAATAAAAAAAAGAAGAATTAATCCATTATCTGAATTGGCATAGAACCATAAATGAACACTCAATGCCAAGTATCCAAAGATTAAGACCAGCCTGCTGCTAGCCTGGCCTGTTCGCTAGATGTATCTGCTAAACCCCTTAACAACCCTGATTAGCATTTGGCTCAAACACAGTCATTGAGACAATCAACTTGGAATGAAAGAAAGGAATCGGTTCTTAAATTCCAATAAAGGTAATCCTCGGTTTACAGCCATTCCTTTAGTGCCTATTTGAAGTTACAGTGGGATTGAAAAAAGTGAATTACAACCAGTCCTTAGAATCATTGCAGTATTCCCTATGTCGTCAAAATTCTGGGGCTTGGCAACTGGTATGTATTCACAATGGTTGCAGCATCTTGGGCAGAGGTGAAATTCAGCCGGTTCTAGCAGGTTTGCTAGAATCGGTAGTAAATTTTCTAAGCAGTTCGGAGAAATGGTTGTTAGAAGAAATCTTCTTTTGTTTTCTTCCACTTTACAGGGTTAATCCTGTAAGGAAGGCAGGAAAGAAACATTCTGGTGTTGTTTCTAGCCTGATCTTTATTGCTCTGCTTACAGAAACTGCCCACCCAGTCACATGAGCCCCCCCCAGCCACGCCCACCAAGCCACGCCCACAGAAGTGGTAGTAAAAAGAATTGAATTCCACCGCTGATCTTGGGATCATGTGATCACCATTTGAGACACACACCCCAGCCAGCTTCTGAAAAGCAAAGTCAATGGGGGAAGTGGGTTTGTTAAAGGACTACGTGATCCCTTAACTTCAATGATTCACTTAACAATCATGGCCAAAGGTTGCAGTTGGGCACAACTCACTTGCGATTCATCTTGCTAAGCAATAGAAATTCTGCCCCCAATTGAGGTTGCAAATCAATGGCCCTCTGAATGAGCAGCAAACTATATTTGCCCCAAAAATGCAAAAATATTCACATTTCCTGGTGCTGGCCACGTCCAACATCGTCTCAACGCTTACCTTTCAATTCTTCAACATGTTATAAATGAGAAACAGGACATCGATATCCAGAACTAATCCTATCTCTTATTCCCACCTGATATTTCATAAGCAGGATGAAAATTTGGGGTGGGAGGCAATATGTAGAGAAGATGATTCTGCAAAATAGAACTAATGGGGTGGGTGGAGAGGGTTCCTTGTCAATCCATCTCGGTTTGCAAATGCATGCATGTCCCTCTATTTCGGCCTGCACTTTTAAGAACTCATAGAGCTCTATCAGATGATTCCATCCAAAACATTGTGGATAAAGATCTAGTTATTTATTCTGTGATTTATTACTCTAGGGCAGTGTTTCTCAACCTTGGCGCCTTTAAGATGTTTGGACTTCAACTCCCAGAATTCCCCAGCCAGCTTTGCATACTGTTTCGAAAACAATTCCCGGGAATGATAAGAACAGTCATAAATATCTTAACTCAACCAGATGATCACGAGATGTATAATTTCTAAAAATATGAAAAACCCAACAGGATCACATAGAAATGTAATTGTTTTGATCTGAGATAATCTCCTCAAACATTGCTGAGTCTAGGTAAACCATTTGTCCAAGATCCTAGTGATACATTATTGTAAAAAGCTCATTCATAGATGGAAGAATTTCCTTGATGTGGAAAAGCATTATTATATAAATATGCATGCATAAAGATTAGCAGAAATCACAACTGGTCCTCTGGTTTGAAATCCAGAATCCCAAATCTCATGTGCCTCCAGTTCAGAACAAGAACCACATTCACATGGACCTGAATTTCATCCTCTTCAATGAGGATGCTGGACCTTTTGTTATAGATACTACATGCTACTGCATCAAATTTTTTGTATTTTCTAAACATTTTACAGGCTGATCAATGACTACAGATTCCCATTCGCATCCATTTAAAATGTTTCCCCTTGAAATCTCTATTTCTGTGTTCATAATTAATTTAACATTCCCCAAAATGTAGACATAGATGTACAACATGGTATGGTGAATAAAGAAGACAGCAGAAAATAAGCATTAGAAAACCATTTAGAAAAACGGATATAACTATAAAGTTCAGGACCTAAAATTATACCACATGTGAATCAGGCTTTTATTGCAGCAATAATTTTAATTTGAAAAGAGATCTCTAAGGTAGATTTAGGGCTCATGTTAAAGTTGAGTGTAATAGATAATCAATTTAATATTTACTCTTTATTATAGAGTTTTGTGGAACCCATAAATTTAAGTTACCATCTTCCCAAAAATATAAAGCCTTGGTAATGAACTTTGAATATAATTTTATTAAGAAATTTTATTACAATAGTATAAATACAAGCAAAACTTAAAGACAAAATAGTAAAAAGTAATAAAAAGTGCAGAAAAAAAGGAAAAAAGAAAAAATATATTAAAGTAAAAAAAGTAACTTTCAGCCTTCATCACAGCAAGTATAAACAAATTTTTAAAAAAATTAAACAAATTTAATAACACTTCACTCCCTTTGAGGTTTCAAACAGATCTCTCTTCTTTCCATATTCCATTCTCTGTCTTTGAGTAAATCCATAAAGCATCAGCCTTTCTCTTCACATATGAGCAAAAAGAAAAAAGAAAAAAAATCCATAAAATGCCAGAACTTTGCAAAATCAAATGTCTTATTTTAACTTTTATCAAATAAACCAACTTCATATCTCTTCCTTTACTTCTAGCGTCTGATGCAATCACATATTGTTGAATTTGATTTCTTCAAGTCTTTAACTAACCTCTTTTGTACTGTAGATCCAGTAAAAATAAATCCAGTTCATTTTCTTGGTTTATCATTTCTATTTTCCTTTTAATTTTTAAAACTTCCACTGGTTTCTTTTGTATAGCATTCTTTTCCAAATCATTCCAATGGCCTGCCATTTATAGTTCCATTTTCAGTACTTTGTCCTGTCAGATGAGATTTGTTCTACAGCTATCATTCCTTCATTAATACCTTTGGACTTTGTCCAACCATAGAAGTAGACATCGTAATTGACTTTGTTGATATTGTAGCTATTAATGTATGGTTCCATTCTTCAAATATCTCTTTAATTCTTCCAATATGATAATATTTTGTGCCATTTTCTAAATCCCGGTATTTACTGACACCAAGAACAGGCTTGTACTTCATTTTTCTTCCAGTTAGACTCTTTAGTCTCCTCTAGTATCCAGTTTCTAAAATCATCATTTATCTTCATTACGATTTACAATAGCCAAAATAGCCAAAGTAACTCTGTTCCCCATAAAAAACTATTTATTTTTTATAATTAATTCCAAAATGTTATAATGAAAGTCAATTTTCCAAGTTTATTTGGACCTTTAATCTGTTTATAACGTTCTTAGTTCAAAATCTTATTTAGCCTTTTGCTGTTTATTTGAAATTCATTCATTGCTTAAGCTTATAGTTAATTTTTCTTTCATTCAGAGTTGAAGGTAAAATTGATACAGACTTCTCGAACTTGTAATTCTGAAGGTCTCTAATAACTTAAAATGGTAGTTAACAGGCAGTGATCAGAAAATGATTAGTGAACCCAGTGTCCTTCCAAAAGTTCTGCCACAGTTGCATGCAAGATGGCGCCCATCTTCTGGTGCTTAAACCCTCAGAAATCCACTGTCCTGAAATCTACTCACAAGGAACAGCCATTTGGCTCAGATATGGGTGACTTCCCATCTTGTCCTTATCCAGAGAGGTTCCAAGAACTAATCTACTCATCAGTTCCTTGATCTTTTGCCCTGGCCATTGGCTTTGAGGAGGTGTCTTCAGTTCACCATACCTCCCCGAAATTTTGCTAATTAATTGTCAGGCTCCAAAACCCAAAAAAGACATGTGAGGATTCCTCCAGGCAGATTTATTTTTGTTCCTCAAGGTCCATAGACAGGATCTTGCCAGACTAAAGCAGACTGCTAGCCCCGTAAAGTATACACTCTGGGAACTATTATGGAGTTGCTGTATTCACCCTCTTTTTCTCACACAAAGTATCTGGTCTGAGTTGGCTCTTGCTCCACTGAAATCTACTCTCTCCCCGCTAGGAATCTGAACTATCATGATCTGTGCGCCTTGATTTGGGGCCAAACACATCACATGGGCCCAACCCCGTATGACATATTCCATAAATCCTAGTGAAGGAAACTGACTTATTTCAAAGTATGAAGCCAGTCACTGAATTCAGGAGTAACACTAGCTGCCTTGTGTCAATTATCAGTGGAACTTTGGAACAGAAATTTAAAAAAAAAAAACTAAAAAAATCTTATTCATTTGCCAAAAATCTGCATCTCATATTTTGAAGTTTCTGAAATAGTTATCACCTAACCACATGCTGCCCCTGAAAAGCCCATAAGCATATTCAAAGGCAAGTGAAAGAAGTCACATATATTTCCATCTAGGCACATCTGCTGGGGGTAGTTTTTTTTTTTTTTTAAAGATAGTGATGGCAACTGCTTGATGGAAGCCCCTCCCCTTTTTTACGTGCATTGCACCATGTGTAAAAGAGATGGAGCTGCAATCACACAGTTGCAATCATCATCCTGATATTTAAAAAAACAAACTAACTAACTCATCTTTCCCCCATTCTTGTTACCATTTAAATGTAATATATCTAAACCCCAATTTTAAAGTAGGGGGACGTGAGTTTGCAACTGGGAGAATGGACAGAAATCCTGGAAGTCAAAGTTAACATCTGGAGAGTCAAAGTTTGCTTTAATAATGAAACAGCTTGCAGAAGATATTATTGTTTATATTGTATATAGGGCACCTGGAAGTTTTATGCATATGAACAAACAGCGCCAATTATACGGGCCATTAAGTGCAATGCAGCGGAGAACTGCAATTTTTATATGGTGGGAAAGATTCAGAGCAAAGTTTAGAAGCAAGTGTAGCTATGAAGTTGCCAGAGGAAGTACAAAATAGTTGACATTCATTAGCTAAATATCTATTCCACCATAAATTCAATTCAAACCATGCACAGTGCACAATGTGTGTGCAGTGAAATTGAATGTAATCAATTTCAGTGAAAATAAGTAATCATTTCAACCCAGACATGGTTCAAGAGTTCATAAGATTACTGGTAAGACAAGGGTTTGGATCAGATGCAACCACTTTGAAAACTACCAAGAACACTCATGAATAGAGCATCTCCATCACATGTAGAAAATCCCGGGTTCAATTGACTGGGGGAGAGGGAGGATTTAATTGCCAGACATTCTGGGGAGGTACATCCAATCCATCATAATAGCCATAGAGAAACAATGATCCAATTCAGCAACCATATTTTTATGCTACAAAGTTCCATGATTGACCCATTGGCTTTGCTAGCATAAACTCAGTGGTATGTTTGGATTACAGTATACAGTAAATTGGTTTGCATAACATCAGGCTTTCAGGAATATTGACACTGGATCTCTCTGTCTTTTGACAGAGCTAGGCAACCTTCTGACAAAGGTACATACATGCATCTTATTCTAGTAACAGTTTCCCCCAAAGACAAAATTAGATGTGGCACCACCAAACAATAAGCAAAATTTACTTTGGCTTTAAGCATAAATAAAATATGAAACACCTCAATACAAATTGCAGATTCATTTGGAGATTATCAATGCACTTGTGGGAAACTTCCCTTTGGAGACATCATCAAAACTGTGTGTTCAACTCCATCCATAAGTTTGACGGATCTTTGCAAACTTTTATGGACTGATCAGATTGAATCAGTTCAATCTGCAAAATGTAATGAATCTTTTGAAATGCTTTACAAATTCATGTCAGCTGTTGGCTAATTTGCATGGTTACACTCTTCAGTTACCCATCCTCTACAGTTTCTAAAAGGTCCTGTAAAACTATACCTCTTTCCCTCCTTCTTCTTTTGCATTAGAAGGAATGTTCTGATTTATATCAGAAGTTTAATCCACGTTTGTACTTCAGCAGGATGGAGAAAAGGTAAGGGTCTCCATTGATGTGAGACCAATGCTTGCATTTTAAAAATAATTCACACAATTGCTAATTACATGAACAGAGTTTACTTAGATTAACTCTCATACATAATTAATAATTTTCGATGTATACTTGAGAAAATAATGTGCACATGATTACTTTAAGGCAATGTTTCTCAACACTGAGAAAATTTTGGGAGCTGATTTCCCCAGGATATCTAAAGCTGCCAAGATTGAGAAATGCAGCTCTAAGAAAGACTATTTGTTTAAAGTCACCACAACTCTTAAAGCAGCTGTGTCTTGTAGAGATGACTGGGGGAAAAAATCTGAATTATTTTGGAAGCATGCACAGCTTGCTCCAAAAAATACCATTGGACCTAACATTCTTTTCCCAAGGTTGCCCATCAGATGCATCCGGGAAGTCCATGCATCAGAGATGGAATCAGATGCTATCCTTTTACAATCTGCCTCTGCCAGCAATTGCAGTATAGATATATGTTGCTTGTAAAATGAATGCTTTCATCTCTGTGACCAATAATTAGATTACTCCTGAGAAACACTGATGCAGGAGGCTTCCTGAGCTCATGGAATATCACTGGTCAACTTCTTAGGAATCCAGGAGCTTTCCTAATTTGAATCACAGAAGGTAAGACAGAGATGCAAAATCAGCAGAGGCCATTTTTTTCCTTGGTTTTTTTCCAGACCACAACAAATATTAGAGCCGCAAGTGATATGGAATACACTTCATTGCAGTCCAAGTCTAGAAGTCTAGAATTGGATTTCTGTCCGATCTCCCCGTTTTCAGTATGCATTATCCACACGAACCTTGAACACGAACAGGCTGAACATGTAGATGCAACTGTCAATTCTAAAAGGACAATTTTGGACTGGGGTTTTTCTGCTGAAGAATATTGGCCATTGTTTAGAGTATTATTTGGGGCCTTTTAGCTTTGACACATCTTTTCTTTCTTTTGCAAGGTTGCCAGGTTGGTGAAGTGGGGGTTGGTGGAGACAACTCGGAATTGTTATCTTGTTTCCATTCTTTTAGCTTTAGTTCTCATGGGAAACTTTCGCTGGGTAGTTGACACCTGTGGTGGGATGTCTTAAGGGAAACGTTGGAACTCTTTTTGAAGGGGTTGGTGAGAATTTAACATGTGATAATTAGTGGGGTAGAACTTTCAGTTTTACTTGGGTGGAGAAAGCCCGGGAAATTTAGATTTGGGATTTCTCCAGGTCGTATCAGAACAATGTCTTCAATAAAATCTTATTCTTTGGACTTTGCCTCTTTGGAATTCTGATTGTGTTGCTGATGTTGCGTGGAACCCTGACAGCAACTTTTGTTTGTCAATTCATACTGTACATCCTGTCGATTTCATTTCATTTGATTTTTTTTTTTTTAGTTTTCTTGGCAAGTAAAGCATAGAAATCCACCTCCCTTTTCTCTCTTCCCCAAGGCCAGACTATGAACTATATTGATGCTTTGCATGGAAAAGTGTGTGCAGAGTAATGGTAGCTGGCCGAGTTATTTTGCATAAGAAACTTCCTTTTCCTGGGAGTAAATATATAATAAAGCATATGACTCACAATCTACTGCCCCATCAAGAACAGCTAGAACCAGCTTTCTGAGATAATCACTTCCCTCTGCCTAATGGTAGAGCTGGAGGTAGAATTGCTTGGTCATTGTGCGAAGAATGCAGGTTGCCATCTAAGCAACGTAGATCAGCAGAGTGAACACTTCACAGAAAAGATACCAAGTTTTGCTGAAAAAAATGTTTTATATCAATTTCTATGGTTTCTATGAATTAAAGCTGTCACAGTATCTTTCCCTTTACAAAGATGGGACATCTCTATCTAGTCATCTTCATTTCTGGGACTTGCTAATGGTGCAAAACTTTAGCATCCATAGCTTCTTTAATTCAGCCACTGGGTTATCATGATATAAATTCAAAATTCTGTAAAAATCAACGGGTCCATTTTTAACATCTTTTAAGATGAATCACAGGTTATACAAAGATACACAAAGAGAAATGGGGTGTTTATAAGAAAAACAAAACCAACAAAGCTCATCCTTTATATACCAAGAGTCTTTGATTAAGGAATTTCCAGATTAGCATGTGAAGGAGTCCTATTTGGAACTCTGAAGCCATGTGTTGCCATGAGTCTATTAACACAATAATGACTTATTTGACCAGTACAAAGAAATTTTACACTTCTATGTATTGTAGAGCCTGGAATGTGACCTTGTTAGGTCTACTATGTGAATATAGCCAGCCTGACTCTGTTATTTAGTTTCAGCAGCAGATGGCAGCATCCAGGCCACCTTAACTGATCTAAAAGAAATGGTGAGCAGGAGAACATGGATCTCCTAGTTCTTGGATAGGAAGCCATCAGGAAACCTAAATCTTGAAAACTAGCCTGAGAAGCCAACAAGATTCTTGAGAATCTTGAGAAGCCATTTCCACATTGTTACTAAGAATGTAATATGGATATCTTTATTTTGCCATCAAAACTTGAATCCATCTCAAGGTTCTTTAAAATATATCTACTGTGCCTGAAGATGCCCAGTGATAAGGTAATATAATAACTGGTGTATTGACGAAATATTTTCCCCAACATATGAAAGATTAAGTCATCTATAAAAATCTCTCTTGAAAGATCTGTGCCCCACCCCACCCCCATTCTAATGCACATCATTTCTGGACCAAGCTATTTGCAGGATTTTTCATAGTGGCATCTGGCAGCATCTCTTCCCTTAAGTTAAAGAGTATTTGGGTTATTTATCGCCTACTGCTGTTGTCATCATGACCTAAGCAAATTTCTTACCCATTTGCTTACCCATTTTGCTATTTGGGCATGGTGGTTCTTTCATGTCTTTAGGCCAGCCTTTATCAGCTTGGACAGCCTTATTGTTTTGGACTACAAATCCCATGAATTCAGTGAATTAAGACACCCAGGTAACTGGGAGAAGCCTATAATCTGTTCTGTGCATCTCCCAAACACAAAACCAGACTTCAGTGAGCTACAAACCTGGCTGGACAGACCAGCATTGGCTCCAAGCTAGAAAGGTCTTCTAATTGAACTTCTCCAATGGAAGGTTGGGCAGAATCCACAATAAATAGAGTCTCCTATTTGTTATCAGTGATTAGACAAGCATGGCCCTTGGGGGTTCAGAACTTTTTATAGTTCTCTCCTAAAGGGACTGACAGCAGAAAGGAGTCTCAGGGTCTGGGAAGGCAGAGATCCAAAGGACCTTCATGCATGCCATTGATTCATTGATTGATTGATTTGATCATGCCATTACTTCTCTTTGGTTTACCATTCAGCATCTTTGTCTAGCAACTGCTTCCTACAGCTCTGGACCCTGCATCAGGTGGGTGGGGCTTTCTTCTATAGCTCAGCTTGCAGCTCAGAGCTCCCGATCTCCCCTTTAGCAAGAAAGAAAGGAGGGGGGGGGGCGTTGGATCTGTTGGTTTTTCCGCTTGCCTCCCAAAGACGCCACCTCGGCCGGCGATCACCTTTTAAAACCTGCTCGCTCAGCCTCAGCAACCTTGGGATCTGGGCGCGGGGGAGGGGGCGGACTGGGGGAGGGAGGAGGGAAGCCCCATCAGCCACCTTCCCGGCTTCCAACTCACCTTGTCGTTGAGGTTCTGCAAAGCCTCTTTGCCGGTCGATCTGCGGATCTCCACCTTCCTGCCGTGCCACGAGGAGACGGAGGGAGCGTCGGGTCCGAGGTGAGCCACGTCGCGCTGCTTGGCCACGATCTTGCCCGTGGGAGAGCCGCGTCCGCTGGAGAGGGAGTCGAAATCGATGGTCTTGTTCTCCAAGGAGCCTTCCACCGGGCAAAACATGCCACAGAATTTCTGCCGGGGCTTGGGGCTGCCGGAGCCTAGGTTTTTGAAGAAGGCTGGGACTTCCTCCTCTTCCTCGCCGCCGGGCTTGGCCGCTTGCTTCTTCTCGGCCATGGCTCGCCCCGCTGCACGCCTCGCCCGGCTCTCTTTGATCCTCTGGATGCAACGGAGGGGAGACAGAAAGCGGCGGAGGAGGAAAAAAGGCCACTCTGCAGCCTCTAGCGACTCTAGAGTCCCCGGCCCTTGCTGGAAGCAGGGATGGGCAGAAGCGAGCAGCGAGCCTTTTGTATTACCTCTCCCCGCCTTCCTAGATGCCGGGCAGGGTAGGTTGGGGAAGGGGAGCCCCGGCGACTCGGAGACAGGCGAAGTTGGGGAAGGCTGAGCGCCGGGAAAGGCGTGGGGAGGGGCGGGCGAAGATGGTCGGTGCAGCGTAGCCGGCGGGAGGGCTGGGTTCAAGTTCCCAGCAGCCAGATGAGGAGGAAGGGGCGGGGGGAGTGGGCAGGAAAGGAGGGGAAGGGCGAGGGAGGGAAAAGGGCGAGAAAGCCCCACTCACTCTGCAGCAGAAATTAAGGATTGATCCGGAAATGAGGTGACAATCGGAATTGGCGAATTGGACTGGACCAGCTGCTTGGCAAGGGGAAGCCCCGGTGCGCTGCAGCTCCTACAAGTGGTAGGGAAGAGGAGGGGGGCGTGTGGAGGTGTCGCAGAAGCTGATTCGCCCCCCCCCGCTCCCCACCTTTTCTGGGAGGCAGAAGTCTTCCCTAATTCAGCCACACCCAACTCATGGAAAAGCGGGCGTGGGAATCCTCGCAGCCCATGCCCCTCTGCTGGGAGAAGCTTCTTTTCAGACTTGTCTTTTCCCAGGCACGGGTGGAAGAGGGACCCGGTTTGGGCAGAGGGATCGGTGCAGGAGACCAGGGGTGGAACTGCCGAGTCAAAAGGATGGGGTGCCACTGCAGTGGCTTAAAATATTCCTTTCCCCACCACCACCCTTTGCTGCCGGCCGTGGGGGGAAAAAAAAAAAAACACTGACAAAGCAAGGGAAGAGAATTTCTTGGCGGGGCCGGTGGGGAGGGGAGCGTCAATTTTCAGAACACAAAGATTTGACCTTGACAAAAGCTGGCAAGTGGATCTCTTGTGTGTGCTAGATGAAATCAGCTGCGGGAAGGTACATGGACCGTGTATGCTTCCCTATGGTCATCTTGATCACTCCTGCCTTCCCCATCAGGTGCCCTTTAGATAGGTTTGATGTGACACTTCCTGTTTCACCACCCAACATGACCCATCAAACTTGTCTGAAAGCTCCAGGTCAAGGAAGACAAATCAGTTTTTCTAGACAGTTCTTTAAAGTCTTGGGGATATATTATCTCCAAACCAGTTGCTACCTAAAATCCTTCAACCCCCGCCCCCAAATGCAGTATTGCTGATGTGCAAAGCACATGCTCTGTCGTACTGAATTTTGTTTTAACGGTGGAATTAAAGGCCAACACCAGGACTTCGAAATCAGGTTCTCTCTCTTTCTCTCTCTCTCTCTCCCCCTCTCTCTTGTAGTCTTTCCCCTACAGTTGTATTTTATCTTCCTTGAGGAGGAACTCAGCAGAACTCAAAAGTTTGATCTTTTGTGAGCTCAACAGTTTGTGACATCTGAATAGATCAGATGAAAAGAAAATATCAAAACCAAAAACGATTGACCTACAACAGAATTTTCAAACGTTGCCTAAACACCATAGCTATTGGTGGACAAGTCGACCCTCGTCTGGTTGAACAAGAGAAATCTTCCTATTTGGGGCCGTCGCTGTCCCTTCAGCACCACGCGGAAGGAGAAAACGCTTCTTTAGGAAGTTAGCACTGGAAGTTTTTTTTAAAATTCGTATCCCGCCTTTAATACTTTTATAAATTAATTCAAGGCGGTGAACATACCCAAGACACCTTCCTCCTCCCGTTTTCCCCACGAGAGCCAATTATAAGGCGAACTGGGTGAGAGACAGTGACTGTACCAAAGTCAACTTTCATAACTAAGGTGGGACTAGAACTCCCGGTCTCCCTGATTCTAGCCTGGTGCCTTAACCACAAACTGGCTCCTGGTTAGCTATGAAAAGGTAGTTAACCATCGCTATGACCATGGTTATCTTAGCAAATATACACAATGAGAGAGAGAGAGAATCAATCCTCCGTTTTCTCTGCATGAAGAGATCATTTCATAATCATTTATCTCCATTAATTTTCTATTATTGACAAGGAGATTCAGAACTTTCCTATATTACAATTCCAATTAATGAACCTTTACAGATTGCCATAAACATGGAATATATGTTTTAAATAGACACGGATTTTCTGAAAACCCAAGATAAATTAGCATGAAGCTCCGGACACGCCCTTCGCATAAGGTAATTCAGAATGCTGCTCAGATGTATTATTACTTTTAACCTATATTGTGTTATCCAAACGGATTTCCCCAAGCCACTTATTATTATACATTATTCATTATTTGAGATTCATGAATTTAAAATTTCAGTCTGTCTCTCCCCACCATTTTCTCAGCCTCATCACCCCAAAACATAGATATTATTTTTTTAAATCCAAACACTTGCTTTTATAATAGGGCACAGTGTACCGGTATATATCAAAATAATGGCAGACAGGGCAATTTCTCCTATTTTAAGAGAAAAGTGACTTTTTTTTTAAAGTTGGGGGATGTTCATGCATGTGTTTGGGGATTAATGAAGAGGACTGCATATGGGGATGAAAGTTGTATACCCTTTTTTCACCCTTCAAAAAAAAAGCACCATGGTGTAATGGAAAGTTCTGTTGGTTCAGCTGTTTTGAGAAGACAGAGGGCAGCATATGGTCTACCAGAAACACAAAAGTCTGCATTATTGAAAGCTTATAAATATTAATAGCACTATTCTGGATAAGTAGTCAGTAGAAGCCGCCAATGGAGATTTCAAAAGAAAAGTGTTGAAAATAACATTCTTTGCAGAGTACAGAATAATATTCATAGGTCACCAGAGACAAAAGTTGGCTAGATGTAGTGATGCCAAGATTACTCTACACACAATCAAATATAAGAGGGGGGAAAGGCATATTGTAATTGTATTATTAAATGTTAATTTCAAAACAGAATATTCACAGTGAAAGGGATTCACAGAAGAGCAATAAGTGGACTTACTCCAGAAGTCAATAAAAAAATCAGGTTAGATGTAATACAAGAGAGCAAAACTGAAAGTGAAAGGCAGTTATTAAAAAATTAAGAAATAATAGCTAGAAATGTATCAAGTCATCACAGTATCATGGCAGCAAATCACATGGGCTCACAAGGAACAAATATGGATTTTTTTTAAAAGGCTGCTTTCAAACAGAGCTTTATATTATAGGCTGCAGCTACTCTACCATTACTCAATGGGTGCTCATTAAGTCTGACGTGACTGCAAGTCATCTGAGATATCAAAGTAGCATAGTCTTAAGTAGATCTTTAGTCTATAAGGCTCTCTCCCTTATATCCAATATTTTGGTTCCTTTTTCCCTTTTGGGATTCAACTCAACTGTGCCATCACTCATGTCTGTAGTACTGATGAGACTAAGTATCCTCAAGGTGACTATTGAATCCCATCTTCTTTAGTTTTATCTTACTTGGGGCAAATTATTATTTAACCCAATGAATAGAAAAGAACACCAAATGTATCTGATTTATCACATTTTGAATCAAACAAAGTAATGCATGCTATAGGGCAAATCACTATTAGTGCACAGGCTCATATTTTGAACTATATTATGAAGAATAAAGAGGAATATACTTCAGATAATTATACTCACCAATAGTAGCTGCTAAGAATAAAGATGGATCTTGCAAACTAAGCCCTGGTGAGGTAAGACAGTTGGTGCAGCTAAGGTGTGTTTAACAAACGCTACTCAGATAAGTCATTGAATTTAATGGGTCTTACCTAAATTGTAATCTGGGAGCAAGTCCCAATGGATTCAGTGCGTTTATTTTTGTCTAGGCACTTACATAATTTGAATGTAACTCAGTATCAATCCAAATGTCAAAATTCCAAACATAAATGAGAGGATTTGCACCAATGAAGGTCTTCAAATTTTAAAGGATCAAAACTTAAATTTTTACTGGTGTTAAATACCAGAAACAAAATTTGTTTGTTTTGTGCTTTTTTGAACTTTTTGTCAAGTTTTTGCAAAGATGTTTAAAGGAAGATGACAGGAAAATCTACACAGGTAACACATTAGTTCTTCACTTACCTTACTGTTAAGGTGACCAAGAGCTGTATATGTGAGTGTCATGCATTTTATTGTATAATTGTTTCACAATCAGACTATGAGAACTCCTGGACATTCCTTTTTAATGCAGGTAAGTTTTTTTAATTCAATTTCATTTACAGTCTTCAATTTTCCAAGTGGATTTCCATAGCAGTAGAAAGGTTCAACTCTGCTTTTCAAGATCAACCAAAATAAACTGTGGGTTGTCATTATCTGTGACGGATATTGTACCTGGATATAAGTTTTCAGCTTTCAGCTGCATGGACCTCATTATAGTATTTGGTTTATGAAGTTGCATTGATCTCTGTTACTGGTACATTGTAATGAAATCACTTACGTTTCTAGAGAGAAATACATGGAGTCTGGTACGTATTCACTGGTAAACAGACAGATAAATGCATAGATAGAAATAAGTTTCCTAATTTTTTTCTGTTTGTCTTTTTTGGGTGACACTTTGTTTAAATGTGACATGCATAAAAAATGACTGGAGTTGATTGTTTTACCATATTCTATAGATACCCTTGGATACATAGATGAAAACAACCAACCTCATCCAATATATCTACTTATAACCACATTAGTGGGCTTAGATGGTCATAGAATTTACAGTCTTAAAATATATTGTTTAACTCCTCTGTATTCATCAACATGGTGGCAAACATGTAAGATCTACAATGCTGTATGTTTTCTATATTATATGTGCTTTCCCATTTCATCTTCTATTTTTTTCCCTAAAAATCAGCATTTTTATTATTAGTAGTAGTAGTAGTAATAATATTTGTGATACATTTTAAATGTTCAGTTGACTGAATTTCATGTTCAATGAATAAAGTATATATAATAATATACTTTATAATGATAATAATAGTAATAATTCTTTTTAATACTAATATTCTTTTATTATTATTTATTATTGTTATTAAAATATTATTATTTTAGTAATTATAATATTCTTTTTACAAGAATACTGGCAACTTCAATATTCAATGATCTGATAGAAAACAACTTGTATCTGGTAGAACAAAAAGGAAATTATAAAAAAAATCAACAGGAACAAAAGATCAGCTGCTCATTGACAAAATGATACTAAAAAATGCAAGACGAAGAAAAACAAATTTGAATATGGCGTGGATAGATTACAAAAAGGCATTTGACTCACTATCCCACAGCTGGATTAAGGTCTGTCTGGAAAACTTTGGAATCTGCAAAAATATTTGTGCATTATTGAAAGCAAACATGCAAAAATGGAAAACAATTCTAACAGCAAATGGGGAGAACATTGGTCAAGTCAACATCAGAAGAGGAATCTTCCAAGGGGACTCACTTTTGTCACTACTGTTCAACATCACATTAATTCCACTGACAATAATCCTACGAAACACAAAAATGGGATACCAAATCTCAAACCAACATGGCAAGATAAACCATCTACAAAAATGGATGACTTAAAACTGTATGCAAAAAGTCCCATAGAACTTGAATCAATATTCAACACAGTCCAACTGTTCAGCAGTGACATCAGAGTGAACTTTGGACTTGAAAAATGTGCCATATTATCCATGTAGCAAGGAAAATGGAAAAAAAAATAGAAGGAATAGAACTAGGTAATGGAAGCATTGTGAAAGCATTAGCAAAGGATGATGGTTACAAATATCTAGGCATATTGGAAGCAGATAACATCTTGAATGGAAAAATCAAAGACTCAATGCAGAAGGAATACATCAGGAGGGTCCACAAAATATTAAAATCAAAACTGAATGCTGGAAACATAATTAAAGCTATTAAAACATGGGCAGTTCCAGTGATACGCTACCCAGATGGAATCATCAACTGGACTTTGGCTGAACTGGAAAATTTGGACCAGAAAACACAAAAACTTTTGAATATATAACATGCTTTACATCCACGAAGTGTCGTTGACAGGCTGTACCTGCCAAGAAAAATAGGTGGCAGAGGGCTATTGCAAGTCCACCAAACTGTAGAAGAAGAAAAGCGAAGTTTGAATGACTATGTGGACCAAAATACAGAAAAATTGCTGCAGGCTGTGAAACTGGAAAACATTATTAAAACAAAGGCAGAATATAAGGAAAAACAGCTAGATGACAGATTAAATAGATGGAAAACCAAAGCTCTGCATGGACAGCACTTGAAAAACATTGAAGGAAAATGTGACAACTTGACATGGGCATGGCTTAAAATGGGAACCATCAAGAAAGAAACAGAAGGTTTAATACTCGCTTCTCAAGAACAAGCACTACAAACAAATGCCATGAAAGCAAAGATTAAAAAAATCACCAACAATCCAAACTGTCGACTTTGCAATGGCAAAGTTGAAACTGTTTCACATTTAATATGTGAGTGCAGCAAAATTGCACAAACTGGTTACAAAGCTAGACATGACCGAGCTGCTAAATTAATCCAGTGGGCATTATGTAAAAAATATGACTTACCTGTATCCAAAATGTCATGGGAGCACAAAGTGGAAAAAGTTGTTGAAAATGAGAAGATAAAGATCTTGTGGGACTTTTGAATACAGACAGATCATCATTTATAACACAACACGCCAGATATCACAGTCATCCATAAACGAAGTGTACAATTTATTGATATTGTTGTATCGGGAGATGCCAGAGTCAAAGAAAAAGAACTAGAAAAAAAATCACAAAATATCGCGACCTGGCCATCAAAACCATCTGATTATGGATGAAACGTGATAGTGGTACCCATGGTCATCGGGGCACTTGGCATCATGTCTAAGAATTTTACAGAGTACATCAAGAAATAGCAGCTTCCTGCAATAACACCAGCAGAACTGCAAAAAACTGCACTACTTGGACAACATACATTTTGAGAAGGTACTTGGTCGATACCTAGAATGCTGGCAGCAACCCATATCAATCATCAGTGTCAGTCAATAATGTGACACATTTTTAAATGTTCAGTTGATTTGAGTTTCGTGAATAAAGTATATATAATAATACCTACTGAGCCTACTTAGTCATTTTGGGGCATTTGGTGTCAGCCCTACTAAGTAGATCAGACCAGGAAGACAATTCCACAGGAAAGCTAAAACTACATTTAGTAAGACAAAATTGTGCAAGTCTGATTATATTGTAGATCTTTCTCCTTACAGTTCAGTGAACATTTTTGCCTGGGCAACTTCCAAATGCTACCTCATTGTTATGGACTTGACAAATACTTCAACCACTTTTGGTTAGGTAATGGTTCCTAGAAGTTTCTATAAAGGTCATCTTCCTTACTCTCTATATTTGTGAAACTTCCTTTTTGCCACTGCTCTCCTCAAATTCTGCAACCAGCACTTTAAAGACACCTACAAATGCTTCCATCTTGTGTATGGAAAAAGCTATAAGCACTTGGATAGCATGTTTGCTGTTCTACTGCATTTTCTATTGGGTTTTCCAATGCTCAGTTGATGCTACTGCACAACAGAGCAAATGAATATACATAACATCACTTTGTGTTATTGTGCTACCCTACTGATTATAATTATGTTTATGAAAGGAGCTGTTTTGAAACATCTTTATTTACTGCGTCTGACTGATACGAGGGTGAGCTATTTGTTCCTTTTAAATGCTTTATGTGCCTGAATCAGTTTAGGAGGATTTGAGAGTGAATAGCTCAATACAAAATTTGCTTCAATTAATAATGAGGGTTTTTGTAACTTGCTTATTACTTCATTCCTGTCAGTTTTACGGAATGGGCGGGAAAAAAACCAGATGCACAGTGACTGAATCTCTGGGAAAGAAGCTGATCCCTCCAATGGTGGACGTTCCAATCAGAGATGTCGAACAGCAAACTGAGAATTCCATTAAAGTGAAACGTCCACAATGCAAGCTCTAGTCTTACTATGTATCATGGTGCTGCAATGTGCTCTCCATCATTTGCCTCCCCTCCCTCCAAGCACTGATCTTAATTAGCACATAGAATTGTCACAAGTTCCAGAATACAAAAAGTCTGTTTGCACCTTAAAGACTAACCAAGTTAATATACCATAGATATATACCATCCTCTTAATATTATGATCCCTAGTATTGGGTTGAGATAGGAATACACAGACATACATGCCCATACACGCTTGCATGGACGGAGGAAGTAATAAAGACGGAGACTAGAGGAAAACAAAATATAGAAGGGACAGATAATAATCATTACCCCTTTGACTATTAGAGTAAGTCTTCTTCATAGGACACTTCCATGTAGCTTTCTTGGCCATATACAAATGCAGTTTGCCTTGACAAATTCTGCAGTGTTTTCTCACTTCCCAATCTTTTTAAATAAATGTCGTTGGGAAAACAATGGCAGAGTTTGTTGAACTGGGGAGCTGATGAATACAGATAGCATGGCAATGGTTCCCTTTCTCTTTAACAAGAATTATAAGGAGAAAACAGGATGAGAACATAGGAGCAGCCTTAATCAATCACCATTAATCCAATAATCTATATTATATTAAAATTCAGGTCAGCATGGATGCGAATCCAAAGAAATTAATTTCTTTATCTCCGTGAAAACCCATGAACCACCACTCATATTTGTAGCTGGCTGGTTGCAGATTTTTCAAACCGTAAGGAGGAGTTCCTGCACAATCTCTTTCCTTAAAGCACTGCTCTCTAAATGACCGAAAAGGAAATTTTCCCCTTAAGCAAGTTTCATAGAACAGGAATGGAATGCAGGGGCACAAATACACCACTTCCATTCACAGGAAACAAAAAAACTCAGGCAGTTGCTATAGCAATTTTCCCAAGGAGGAGCCTCAAGGAGCTTGCGGTGTTACTTTAATAAAGGAGTCCTTATCATATTTCTGTTCTGTCCCAAAATAATTCCTGTTGGCTTTCTTCCAAGACCTGCAGGCATAACATCACAGCCCGACTGTGTTAAACGGTTCCTGATTTTTAATTCTTAATAAGAGTTCTAAACTGGGACCCTGCTGGAAAAGTCCAGATGTGCGATGCAATTTTACGAGATGCTAAGTGCGTAAATCTGCATTTGGAGATATTGCTATAGTTTGAAGGGCAGGCTTGATCAACGTTTATTAGGTGACAAATAAATGAACCATGGATGCACCAAATTATTCTTTAAAAACAAACTATCAGGGAGGGGGGTGGGATTCTGATCTAGATGGATTCGTTAGCACAGATGAGAAATACACCAGGGTACATTTTGGGTTGGGATGAGTGATACTAGATGGATTTTGGAGGTGTTTTTAATTATATATTAAGCCATCCAGAATCACTCCAGCAGTGAGACAGGCAGCATATAAATGTAATAAATACGTAAACCAATAAAAACTATGTTAAACTCATTTACAATTCACATTCAAATTTATTCTGAAAGCTTGGTACAGCAGGAAGAATTTGGTTTTGATAGTTGCATTGGAGGGTCTTTAGACTCTAAAGTCTCATGGTTTACAGCAGGGGTCTCCAACCTTGGCAACTTTAAGACTTATGGACTTCAACTCCCAGCAAAGCTGGCTTTGGAATCTGGGAGTTGAAGTCCACAAGTCTTAAAGTTGCCAAGGTTTGAGACCCCTGGTTTAGCGATTTGCCAGGTCAACTGAAACAGCTGAGCTGAGAAAAAGAACAAGATACAGGGCCTTTTGATATTTCAAAAACACAAGGTTAAATTTTGAGTGGGGGGTCTTGAAAGAAATATAGAAAAGAGAAAGGAATGTTTAAGCAGTCATACATAGGTCCATCTTTAAAACAGATTAGGGAAAAATATACTCTCAAATCAGAAACACATGATACTTTACAAGTAATTATACATTAAGTACAAATGGTTATGCCTTCAATAAGTAAAGATGAAGATGTTTCATCTTTTTATTTTCCCTTTTCACCTTATGACTTCCTCATCCCAATGAGGTAAAATATGATTTTTGTTTCTTATAGCCATTTTCCACAAGGTTCCTGTGCTAATATTACCAAAAAGTCTAAACTGATTTGTGAGGAAATTTAAAAAAAACCACACACACAACCAAAAGGGCTACCTTATCTTGGTTGCAAAACTCCAGGTGATCATTAAGTGGCAGAAAAGGCAAAAAAAATACTGGCCATCTTGGTGCAGTGATTAAGATGCTGAATTAAGAACCCAGCCGTTGGGAGTTCTAGTCTTTTAGGCATGAAAGCCAGCTGGGTGACTTTGGGTCAATCACTTTCTCCCAGATCAACACTCCCCACTCAGGATTATTGTTGTGGGGAAAACAGGAGGAGGAAGCTGTGTTGGATAAATTTTCTGCCCTGAGTTATTTCTGAAAATAATAAAGGCGGGATACAAATTAAATAAATAAAATGAAATTGTGGGGAAAAACCATTATGTACATTGCCTTCAGTTGTACAAAATCGAGGCAGGATATAATAAATTTTATTTTTAAACACGGGAGTGTCTTCAAGCTTTCTCCACATTTCTCCCTGTAGCATTCCCTTTTATAAGAAGGCTTTCCCCAGTAATATTTATCTCTACGATATATTGAAACAGTTTCAACTGGCAGTGGATGATGTGGCCTAAAATTGGACTGCGTGTTGGGTTGTATCTAGACCCCTTGCAGAATAAAACAAATGCACACACAGTAGCTTATTCAGAAATCCTGTGCAAGGACCCCAGACTCGTTTTATGTGACTTGCATTGTAACATTTCCCCCTTCAATTTATCATCTTTGGAAGCTTCTCCAGAGAAGAGGGCGTGCAGACGGGAGCAGAAAACTAATCCATCCAGTCAAATATTTGCCAAAATTGACACGTGAGGAGACCCCCCTCCCTTTTTTTAAAAACAAAAAAACAAAAACCAGAATCTCAGAGATAAAAAGGGAATTCTGAATTGCAAGGCTGAGCAAGATGGATGAAGCCATTTCTCATCTTTTGTTCAACAGTTTGCTAAAAGGGCCAGACTTGTGTCCTTGTTCAAGCAGAGGAACTGCCAGCTCCTTTTTTTTTTCACAATGCCCCTTCTAACAAAACACAAGGCAGTTTTCTACACAAAACGGAGGGGGCAGGTGGGTGTTGTCGGTGCAGTAAGCAATTATTTCAAGGAAAGCCCGGTTGCCTTGGTTACCAGTCATCAAACCAGGGGGGCCTTTGCGGTCTTGTCAAAATCAGAATTCCTTTTGTCCCCTTCTCCATAGCGAAGAAAGGTTTCCGTGCCAGACAGAAAAGCCGAGTGAAGAAATGGACACCTTCCCAGATTTGGCCCTTTAGGAAACCCGAGCATAATTTGTAAAAGGCCAAGGAAAAGATGGTGTACAGCAGAGCTGGTTAGGAGAGCACATCAGCAGCAAGTTGGCTTCTTATTGGCAAGACAAGGCAGCCAGAAGGAAAGTTCTGGTCTATCTCTCTTCTGCCTTTATTGTTTTTAACAAACAACATACCCAAGGTATCTTCCTCCTGTTACAAACCAGTGAGGTGGGTTGCGCTGAGCATGAGTGACTGGCTCAAAGTCACCCAGTCATCTTACATGCTTAACAATGGTCCCAGTAGTAAAATCAAGGATTATCTGTGGGCGATGCTGCTAGCACAAATTTCTCCTTAAATGTTCCCTATTTGTTTTGCCTGGAGAGGCCCAAACATAATTTCTAATGGGCTACTAATATGCGGTAGAACAGGGGTGGGCAAATATGGCTTCCTTTACGACCGGTGGACTTCAACTCTACTGCAGTAGAGTGAACTTCTGGGAATTGAAGTCCACCGGTCGTAAAGGAAGCCATATTTGCCCATCCCTGCAGTAGAGTGAACTTATCCCTGTCGTCATCAGTCTGTCAAGATCCAAAAGGACATTTTATTTGGGGGTTGAATTCTACTGTAATATATTGGGCATTTTATGTAGTAAAATTCAGGGCCATTTAGATCTTGACACATTTACTCTTTTTCTATTGCAAGGTCGCTGAGAGGGCGAAGGGGGAGTTGGAAACGGCAACTAGGAATGGTTATCTTGTTTTCATTCTTTTAAGTCTGGTCCTCATGAGAACTTTCTCTGGACGCTTCACACCTGTGATGGGAAGTGTCTTAAGAGGTTGTTGGATCTCTTTTTGAAATGGTTGGAGGGAAATTAACATGTGATAATTAGTGGGGTGGAACTTTCAGTTTTACTTGGGTGGAGAAAACCCGGGAATCTTTAGATTCAGGATTTCTCCAGACCGTACCAGAACAATGTCTTCAATAAAATCTTATTCCTTGGACTTTGTCTTGTTGGAGTTCTGATTGCGTTGCTGATGTTGTGTGGAACCCTGACACAGTCATTCAGTCGTATCCAACCCTTGGCCATTCTATGGATCCGTACTCTCCATGCCCCTCTGTCTCGAACTGCCTCCTTCAGATACGTCATAGCTACCACAGTGCCATTTTTTTAATAGTGTCCAGTCAGTAGGTACTATACTGGGCCCAGCCAGTAAAACTATCATTGTCTAATAACTGAAGATATACTAAAAACGATCATTGCTCAGATGCTGAAGGCAAAAACAAGCAGCTTTACTGCATATGTTCTGACTTTTTCTGCCTTGCAATTTTTAAACTTACATTTGGGATTCCATCAACTACTTTGGCTTGCTGTTTAGGGACTTTTTAAAATGGTAAATACTGTAAATGTCATTCATTTGTTCTTTTGGTTTAAGTATAGGAGCCAGAAGCATAAAACCAGCGGAACAACTTGCCTCCAGAAGTTGTGAATACTCCAACACTGGAGGTTTCTAAGAAGAGACTGGACAGCCGTTTGTCTGAAATGAAATAAGGTTTCCTCCTTGAGCAATGGGTTGGACTAGAAGACCTCCAAGGTCCCTTCCAACTCTGGTTATTCTGTTAGTACGTCAAGTATTATACTTCTATTACTGATCTACCGTAATATGAGCTAGGAGACAGGGAATGTGACCCAAAGCCATTGTTATCTTCCTGGACCCGGAGGATAAACTTGGACCAGGTTTTCCTCCAAGAAATGCAGTACCTTAATCTCTAAACTCCATAAGAAATGAGAAGGGCAGCTTCCCATTTCTGGCATCTAATCTTCAAATAGATCTGGCTGTGACTTTTTGAGATGCTTTCGTGGGGGGGGGGGGGGGGGG
>JAEANM010000150.1:0-18265 GCA_017656035.1 Myanophis thanlyinensis | reverse complement strand
TCCCTCACGATCATCTAGTCGTTCCTTTTTTTTTTTTTTTTTTTACCCCCCCCCCCCCCCCCCCAGAGACAAAAGTAGTTTTTTTCCTTCTTGCTGTTCCTCTCAAGCTTTGCCAACTTGGAGTTGGGTTCATGAATAGAAAGTGACAGCAAGGAAATGACAGGGCAGGATCAGAGGCTTCTGCAGGTTGGCAGTGCTTCCCCCAGGCTGTGATCTTTGTGATCTTTCCTCGGAAGAAATCTGTCAGCCCTGTTTGCCAGGCAACTCCACAAGGAAGCTAAAACTACTGTTAGTGGGATTGGCTATAGCAGAATCTTGCTGTATGTCTTCCTCCTTCTTATAGTTGTTCCCTGGATGTTTTAAGACTTCAACGATATTTCAGACCCTTTGGCTTAGGCAACAGCTACTGCCATTACTCTGTCTGTCAAAGTCATCATCTTTATCATCTGCAATGCCTGATGATGCCAACTCTGTCACCAGCATTTAAAGTTGTTAGACCAGTTATCCCTCTGCAGACAGTGCTCGATTCATAACCACAATTGAGACTGGAACAGTCCATCGTTAAGAGATATGAAGATTAATTTGGGGATTTCAATTGGTTTTTTAATTACTTAAATAAGTAATTTTACTCTGTTTTTAAATTTTATAATTAGTTTAATCGGCCTTAATTTAATTAATTTAACTGGGTTTTAAATTGTTTATATGTATGTTTTTACTTGGCTGTGCATCGCCCCGAGTCCTTCGGGAGAGGGGGGTGGTATAAAAATCTTGATAAATAAATAAATAAATAAGTCCGATTTTGCCACTTTTTTTTGCTGCGGTGGTTAAGCAAATCACCAGTGTCATTAAGTGAATCAGATGGTCTTTAAGGAAATCCTGCTTCCCCCACTGATGACATTGCTTGACAGCAGCCATCTGAGAAGATTGTAAATGGCAATCGTGTGATGCAACTATCATAAATATATGTCTCACTTGCCAAGTGAATTTTGATCACATGACCATGGGCATTCAGCAATGGTCATAAGTTCAAGGACTGGTTGCAAGTCACATTTGTCAGCACAGTCGTAACTTTGAATGGTCATTAAACCAAGGGTCATAAATTGAGGATTACCTGTAGGTCATTTTCTTTCTCTGAAGCTCTGAATAAATTACATTTATTTCTTCTATCCCTACTTCCTACCCCATTACAAAGTTCTCTATTGACTCTGCCACAAAGAGATTCCCCAAATAAAAATGCTTCAATAATATCATACGATCACTTACTTTATAAAAAACCATTATAAAGTAAACAAACCAGCAACAAAATAAAAAGCAAAAAGTTAGCTGCCAAAATTCCAAGACAAAGGATTTTTTTTTTTAAATTATATGAACCCAACATGGACAAGGCACTGAGCACCTTAAAAATTTCAAAGTTGTCACGTACTGTTTTAATGGAAGTTCTGAAATTCTCAGAAAAATATTTTGGAACCCTCATCCTTTACCAACTGCTGAAACTGCATTCTTAATTTATCAGGATGAACTAAGCCACAATGTTTTTTTCTTAAATGGCTTTTGAATAATCTTTTAACAAGCACGTCTTGAATGACCAACTACCGGTATCAGATGTATTCACATACTGTATTATATTGTAAACCACAGTTTTAAACCACAGAATTTCGATGTATGTAACACATGAAGAAGCCACAATGAGGCTACACTGTGATCCAGCCCAACATGTGCACCCAGTCAAAAGTGTTATTACTGAACCTGTTTAGAGCTTGAAAGATAATTTAACCAAAAACCAAGTAAGCTGCCCTCTGAATCAAAGCAAAATGCAGAATCATAGGGACTCGGTCACAGCAAATCTATAGGTGAACATGCAGAAGCTCCTTTAGAAACTCTAAAATTAAGTTGGCTTCAAACTCTTATCAGTTCAGGGCTGATAAGACTAGACTTTCCAAACTGAGATGATTCCTAGGTGTGGACTTTCCAACGGTCCAGAATGTAAAGAAGCCTTGAAGAAGGAGTGGTGCCACTTCACACAAGGCTATTACTCAATTTCTCAGCCAGCACTAAGAGCGTGGGAACTTCTCTTTATAGTTTTGATTCATGAGAGAGGATGTTAAAACACTCTATGGAACTTTGCTCCCCCCAAAAGAAGCATGAATTATTCCATTACACAGCTTTCTCATCTCACAGTATGTGCCCCAAAGGACCATCATTAGAGTTCTTGGCTTGCTGCCCCCCTGCATTAAATATTAGGTTTGTGTGGCCTAGCCACTATGTTTTCATTGTTCGCCAGAGGTCAAAGCACTGACAGTAATTACCCTCCCTTAAGAACACCAGAGACATCTAGGTTTAAATGAAAGAGCCATTGCATTGTAATCTCTCCCTCTTTTTGACAATCATCTTACTTCTTTTCCATACTTGGAGACATCCATTTTGAGAAACTATCAAAAGTAGCCTTAGAAAATATTAGAATACTAAAGAATATTAGAATACTAAATCTACGTGTATCCTTAGAGTCTGATTTGGTCAAGATATTTGAATGTTCAATCTTTGAGATGGAAATCCTCAAAGGAGGAAGAGACATCTGCATCTCTCAAAACAATCGATGCCCCACCCAGTTTCTGCTGCATTTTCCTCCGTTATTCAGTTTCAGTTTGATGAAGTAGAATTTGCATCGCTTCTTGGCCTTTTGGCTAAGATCAAGTGATGAAGTAGAATTTGCTTTAAACAAAAAATAATTAGGTGAAATGTTCAGAAATGGAGATACGGATTTGAGCTCTTTCAAAAGTCTGCACTGGACTTTCCTTATTTTTTTAGACTCACTAATTATCCCAATTAATTATCCATTAATTAGTCATCCAAATTATATTATTTGGGATGGTTCCTATTTCTCAAAAATTGTATCCAGTTCCTTATTATTATGGCAGCAAGAAGCAATTCCTATATTTTGTTTCTTTTTCTTTGAGTCTTGTTATTTTGACTACATCAGAGAGACCAGATGTGCTCCAAAGTTTAGACATCCATGGGTGTCAAATCATGTTTCAATGAATCCTTAACTGAAGGTCACACAACTATATGCTTTTTAAAAAATAACAGCATTTTTATTGTTTATTTAGATACAAGGGCACCAAGGAGTCTATTTAAACAACACACATCTCTTTATTCCATGCCATGCAGTCATTCTGCCTTCCCCTGCTTTAATACAATCCCAACAGGACAGTTAGATTAATGAAGATTAATTAAGAAGTTAGAACAGCTAAGGGAGTTTCAGGGTGATAGAAAGGATCTCCAAGAACAAAGTCATCTCAAAAACATTACCAGTGAAATTCAGAAAGCAATTCTCAGGCACCTTGTACAAGTGAAGAATTAAATATTTTGGGAAATTACAGGTTAAATTGTGAAGTAGCATTGCAAAATAAAATCCATCATGTTGGGCATAAAGACAGTGACATGTCATTAAATCTGCTTAACCTGGGATAAGACCCAGACATTCAAACCTTGTTCTGTTTGATACTGTGATGTTTAGCTTGCATCCAGCCTAGGGCTGTGGGATGAAAAAAGGAAGCAAATTATTATTCCTCCTGCCATATAATTTTGTTGGCCTCTACCCCAGTAACTTATTATTTGGAATGTGTATAATCAGAAATACAATCAGACCAGATGGAATCTCTGTAAGATATAAAAAATCTACCTTGTAAAGCATCAGGTCACATCTAGCAAGTATCTCCGACTTCTGGACTACAGACAGAATTTTTTGTAGACCTCCCTGGAGATTCAGAAATTCAATGTATGACATTCTACATATGAAATATGTGCTTCCTGCCAGTTAGCTACAACTCCTCCCTAGTCAAAGTTGAATGTTTGCATTGAATTGCCCTATACTGTCTGATGTTTTAAATAGCAAACAGTATGGTTTCACAATGTTACTTATCATTTCCTATAGCAACTCAAGCTGTCTTATAAAAGTTAAGCACACTCAATCTATATTGATGCAAGATTCTGACTGTATGTCTTTTAGGTCAACTCTTGGTGGAAGACCTATTCTCTTCTATTTTTAAGTTTAGCCTGTAGTTGACACAAATAATTAATGGTTATTGATTAGCATAGTCTGCCCTTAGACTCATCCTGGTTAAGTCATTGCTCTTTTTCATCTCCTGTTTTTTATTGTGTAGTAGATTTACTTCCAAAGTTTTCTAGCTGTAGAATCTGTTTTTGTTGTTTGGAGCCATGTGTTGACAATGAATTTGCATAGAATTTGCAAAATTCTATTAACAAACAACTGCATTTGTCCAAAACTTCCTGCAATTCCAAGAGTCTCCAAAGCTTGTGTTCCAACTATTAGTAGCCCTGTGTTAGTTGTCACATTTAGTAACCCATGCAATTTGCCGCAGAATTCCTCAGTGTCTTCCATCATCATATTTGTGGCTGAGTATAGACTAGCATAACATCAATATTACCTCAATAGCCACTAATTCTCACTAATCTATTTGTATGTAATCTATTTCACATGTAAACTGTAACTGCTTAACAAGGCTAACAAGTCCCTTGGGAGAGGGTGCGGTATATAAATAAATAAATAAATAAATAAATAAATATATCCCCATGCCTTTTCTACCTCCTTAGTTCATGTCAAATCCTACATCACTGTAATCACTCTATGTGCTGGATGAAGAAAACTGCAGCTCCCAAAATCTTATGCCTTTCAGTAGTATTTGTTAGCGGGAAAACATGCTACCAGATTAGTGTGTTATTGGGTGATAACCAGGAACATACTTCACATCACCATTCCAATCCTTTGTATGATCTCATGGCCTGCATGTAATTTACAGCAGCCCATTCTGGTTCTCCTGCATGCATCTATTCTTGAAGTATTCAATTTAGTAATGTATTTTCTCTTTTTAGCATTTCTGCTTTTCTTGGGTTTGCTTCTCACATCCCAAGTTCTAACCATATGTGCTTTCATAAAATAAGACACTCTCTTTTAGGACTGGCAGGATCAGCGAATAATCTCTATGCATTTTAACTACTTTATCAACTCCAGAGCTGCGTATGATGACTAATGTACTTCATCAGTAGCTTCACCTAATCTGAAGATGCCATCATCTGATATCCAAACTAATCTCTTGGCTATTAGACAGACTGGTTTGCCATTGCCACTTTCTGGATTGGGTTCTGGGGTTCCTTGTCCTAGATCAGGGGTGTGAAACTCTCATCTTCACCTGTTGTATCGGGACTTTTTTCCTCTTCACTAAACTGGGTGTCGGTATGGCTAAAGTGTGATGCATCTGGCCTGTGGGCTGGGAGTTTGACAGCCCTGTCCTAGAGGGGTTATTTTATCTCAAGCCATAATTCTCCTCTCTCCTGTAATGAATTAATTTCATTCCTCCCCTTTCAATCTTAGCAAAACTGACCTTGCCGAAAGTTCAAGCTGCCCATTCACATTGGTTTCAAGTTCACTGTTGTTACTGTAAACTCCCTTGACCAAGGTACTTAACTTCTGATTAACACGATCCAAATATAAATCTCAGTTTAATTAGAATTAAGACTCTTGTGGGAAAAGAAAGATTAGTTACTCTTTTATAAAAATTGTAGAGACTTCTAAGTAAGAAATGAAGATAATTATTAGTTAGTAATGCTGTAAGTTAGTAGTGTAGGGGCCTTTTTGCAAATTGGAAGAACAAAGGAGAACTCTTGTGTGTGTGTATGTGTGATACAAGACAGGTAGTGTCTCTTTCCTTGCTTTGAAATGTTGATTTTTCCTTTAAAGCCTTTGTCTAAGTGATTCTTTTGACTTATTTAGGCATAGCCATATGTAACCCAAGTGCTAAAGTTCAAAGGAATTGTAATAAAAAGAGGTTCCAGGAAATGCTCCTCAGTAAAGTTGTAAAAGCAATCAAACTAGCTAATCACAGGATGAAATTGGATGTAAATAAACAAAATGTAAATGATGCTGGGTCACGTACACAGGATGAAGTAAGATGAGCCAAGGAGGGGCTTGAGGAGGGGTCCATCCTGTAGGAAATGTATAAAAAGTCTTTACAAAATTATGACTGTGTGCTTCACGGTCTCAATCCACTTTGGGAAGAGTCGTGAGGACCTTGCCTTTGCAAACGCAATCCAATAAACTTTTCTTTGTTCATCGAAGTTGTCTGTCAAATTAGTGAGTATAAAATTATTGGGTATTTTCAAATCTCACACTCTCAACAGATACATATATTCATTCCTTCACACTGCAATTACCAGGGGGGAAAAAGAGAACTGGCTTTCTTACCATTCATCTTTAAGGCAAGGTAGAATTGTTGGGAACTATGTTAATGGAGTTAGGCTGCTCTTTTGTCTTTCTAATCTTCCATGTGTGATGAAAGGAGGGAGTAAAGAAGCTTGTTTCCAATGCAGGCTCCGTATTCATGTGAACGAATGTATACATTTTAAATCTATGAGCCAATTCTGGCGGCTAAGAAAATCATCATTATCAATTCTAACATTCTTAAACAAAGGATGGAATGTAAACAACATTGCAAAGAACCTGTATATGTGTATGCATCACACATACACACACAAATACATCCAGAGCTCTGTCCTAAGCAGGAAATAAATTCAGAGGCAGATGTTCAATAGGGCTGTTGTAGTTTTTGGGATGGAGCATGAAGAACTGAAAATCCTTTCCAGACCAGAGCTTTGTAAGAGCAGCTGGGCAATCAAACCAGGAATCCTGCTGCAGCATAATCATAATTTAGTTTGAATATTCTTCCTATTGGGCTTTGGCAAGCCTTTAAGTGGTCCCTGGTCTCAGCACAGCAGTCTCTCTGGAGCTCAGACAAGAGGAGACAGATTCACAAAAGCATCAAAGCGCCCTGGCTTCTCTTTCAACAGCAGCCCAGCTTTGAAATATCTGGAGAATAAGCCAGGCCTGCATGCATCAGTCAGGCCACCGATATCCCAGCCAATTGTGGAGGTTTCTTTGATGACAGAAACCCTCACGCCAGGAAATTCTGAGGGTTTTTTTTTACATGGAAGGACTTCCCTTCTCAGCTCTGTTATACTCATGTTCTCCACCCTCTGCTGGAATACAAATAATTCTCTATGCTCAAGGAGCCTCTGTGACATGCCGTTTCCGTAGATGATTAATCCAATGCCTTTAAGACACATTGAATGCATGTTTCAAGTCTTGCATGATGTCAGCTAAAATTAGAGCTGCCTATTTATCTCACCCACATTAGCAAGAAAAGCCAGTTTTACTTACACACACACACCCAAACTTCTTCTGCCTCTCAAGCCTACTAAGGATCATTGATGGAGAATTTCAATCTAGACTGTTCGATTTATGTGTCACCAAATCAATTCTAAAGTGTATATCCCAATCTCCCTATTATGCAAAAAACAAAAGTTTAATTCATTTATTCTTTTCAGTTTGCAGTTCTGGTAGTCCTCAACTAATAACCATTTGTTTACTGACCATTTGAAGTTACAAAGGTCTTGAAAAAAAGTGACTTTTGACTGGTCCTTACAATTCTGCAGCATCCCCAGTCACCTGATAAAAATTGGGGAACTTGGCAATCGGCACCTATTTAGAATGGATGCAACATCCTGGAGTCATAATTACCATTTGCGACCACCCAACCAGCTTTGGACAAGCAGCCAATGGGGACGGTTGGATTCACTTAATGACACAATTCACTTAATACCTGCAATGACTCGCCTAACAATTGTGGACAAAAAACCATAACATGGATATGTGACTCACTTAACAACTATCTTGCTTAGCTATAGAAATGTTGGTCCCAATTTTGGCCTTAAGTCAAGGATCACCTGACTCATATTTATTCTGTTCATTCATTGATTCATTCTTACATCTGTCTTTGTGGAATTTTTAAAATAAACTTGCTTTTAAATTTGGGTAGCTATATTTAATTCAGCTTCAAAGAATATATTTGGGGCATTTGGATAACAATGATAAAGCCAAACCTAATGTGAATCATTTCAAATTCAGAAACATTCAACTTCTGGAACATCCCCAAAGTATATGGCTTTGGTTGGTTGCTATTGACTTCAAAAGTTGGAACACTTATGTCTTATATTTGACATTTAAGTACTGACATCCACTATAACTTTAGGGCAGACTTGTGTGTAAGAAATTGTTATTCTTCTTGGCTTCGTCTTCAGTATTTGTAGCATATTAAAACATCACAATTACAGACCCTTCTCATAATGACTACAAAACTGGAAGGGATTATCTATACCTAATTAGGAGAAAGGTGTAGTTATATTGTATTTATTAATATCCAAATAAGCCTTTCAAAAAGTTATTTATGAGATAATCTTCAACAAAAAGAAAAAAAAGAGTCAGGTCAGTCAAATCACACAATAATTACAGTCATGATATATGTGATCAGTCATCTTGCAAATGTCAGCCTCAAATTGTAGTTCCAGAGAATCAAAAGCTTTGAATAAATCTAAGGAAGACAAGGTTAGTGAAAATTATCATGGACTTGTATCAGTTACTTGACAACATCAGACAATGTTAACCACTGTTTAATAAATAAAGCAAAAACAAAATAAAATCTTATTATATTCTACCACATATAACCAACTTGATTTAGTCACAGTAGAACAAAACTAGGATGTCATAAGCAAATGTCAAAATTATGTACTGCAAAATGTTCACTGAATTGAAGAACAGGTTTGGGAGGAAGTTTCAAGCCATGCTTGCATCCATCTTACTCTGCAAATACTAAGACATACATCTATCTCAAGGGAAATTTCTGCCCCTTGTTTGAATTGGCCTAACTGAACTTTGTAGAGGCGATATCATTCATCAGACTGTTAGATTCCTTGGTGTAATCTAACCTTAATCTATCAAAGTTAAGTAGAATATAACTTATTACAGTACTATCTCAGAACTTAGCTGTTTCAAAACTCATCAAATTTGGTACTTGATGCATTTTGACACGAAAATGTTGTCCCAGTGCCCAGCATTTGCTTAGTACTCAAACTCTATGCACTGCAATGGGAAGTGGGAGACAGTTGCAGGGGACAGGAAGTCAGCCATCACTGATATAGGAAATGGGATGAAGTTATTCCAGGCTGAAACAAAGGGTCATGTAGTAAATCACGTGGTTTGTTTGGGACTTGTCCCTTTTAATAGTTGCTGCACCTCCTGAAACCAATTAATGACATGTACCGAGGTAACCACTGTAGTGGTGTTCCTAATTATTATTGACCAACCACTCCTTAAATGGTAACTCCACTATGCTCGTATATATCCAGGCTCTCCATCACCATTCTACATTCCAGGCTCCATTTTTCTTCCACATGGTTCCATTAATTGAATTGAAGGCCAAATATATACCTCAGAGTTCAGATTTACTACTATTAGAATTATTTTATAAGCTGCCTCTTCTAGCTCAGATCACAAGTGCTGGTTCATACTCCACCCACCCACCCACCCACCCAAAAATTAAAAGGCTCCATAAACTCATTTGGGAATTAAATTTTGTATGAGAAACTCTTGTGAATAGGTTGCCACTTTCCAAGGCCAACCTATACGTGAAGGAACACACATTCCTGTAACTCAATCTGTCCTTCTTGTTCTTCTCCTGCAGCCATTTGTCTAAGAGTTAATCTCATAATGCCATTCACTTACAACCAAGGACCTTCTTGCCCTTCTTGGAGCTGTAAATGGTGGGAAGATTGGGAGCATGCTTTCCAAATAGGAGCCTCACCTATCCCATTCTTGAACATTAACAGCTAGCCCAATTACAGTCTGCAAAACGATGAAGGGAATAGGTAATCCAGACTGCCAGGGCTGCATTGTGTCTAGCATTTGTAGATTTCCCTGACATTGTATGCCATATGCTAAGCAAATAAACAGATGATCAAAGAAAAAAAAATCAAATCGGGAACATAACCATCAAAACTACAACTTTGAATCCCAATCCACACATAGTCTGAAAACTACAAATGTTATGTGGAGATTTGATAGCATTCTTGCCAAGTGAATAAAACAACATAAAGACAGGACATCTAATATGATTGTGGTAAGTGCAACTGCACAGAATTCACATTTGTACAAAAACCTTAATAGTGTTGTTGTTTTTTTAAATACTTGGTATATACAGTAACATCTAAACATGATTCTTATGAAGATAACCTGGCAATGTGTCAGGGCAGCCACAGAAATCTATCATCTAAACATTGTGTAAAACACTGACAAGCAACCACCAACTTCAGTTTTGTGACAGCTTTAATGGCACAAAATTTTATAGCTACACCTTATACATGTACTGTAAACTGTATATTATCATGTTACAAAGTGCTAACTAAAGATGAAGAATGCATAATCACTTTGGCTCATTTAACTCCAATAATTTCAGCAATATGTCTTTTGTTTTTTTTTAAAGTGATTTCTTAGTTTTCGGTTTTCATTTCTTACAAGTAGTAAATAGTTGAATTTGTTTGCTTTGTTTAGTGTTCAGCCTTCTGCTTTTTCTAATGTGCGAGCTTATGCATTTCTGCTTGATCCTAAGTACAAATGTCGCATCCCATTTTTCATTCATTGTTTGAAAAATGAAGCCTGTGTTTCCCCTCAAACTGTAAACAAGTATAAAGCTACTTAATAATGTTTAACTTAAACAAAGCGTTACAACTGATATCGCTTTCAAATTTTAACAAACTGGTCTGTTTTGTAATATAAAAAGTTAGGATATTTCAAGCTTCTAATCAGTTAGTAATAAATACTGCTTTGGAACACTGCAGCGGCAACAAACTCAACAGTGATCAGGTACATAAATGCCAATGACATTTTTCCATCAGCTTTAATCTTGCAGATGCCTAAATAATATTGAAGGTATTGATTCACAAGCATATAGGCCTTCTAGCTTATCAAATACCAATCTGCAGATTAATCATAATGCATTTTGGATAGGAGTGAATCCCACCACCACCACTTTTTAATAAACATGGTCCAAATTTTATACATGTCATGGTCCAATTATAACAAAATGCAATAAAATAATTGGTTTTGAAAAGTACTCTGGACTTCTACACTTGGTCTTTAATTGTTGCTTTAAACAATCCTTATTCTATTTAATCACCTCAAAATTATTCCAATATCCACACAGGAAATAAATACGTAGTTGCAAGTAATACAAGTGCTACTATTCAAAGCTGAAAGGGCAACAAACTTCTCATGGGTTTTCAAGAATATGCATAATTTACTGGATGGAAGGGGGAGAGACAGAAAGATTGAGATTTCCAGTAAATTATAAAGAAACAAGGCTGAAACAAAGATATATTTTAGGAATGGGTATCATGAAAATCCTCTTCATTTCACACACTTCACTTATTTCAGTTGTACTAGCTATTGTTCTTGCGCTATTAAGTTTTCAGAGGTCTATCAAATCGTACGTTTTGTATATGCTTCACTGTCAGTCTAATAAAATCGCAGAATCTACTGATTTCTGCCAGCTTTAAAATCAGCTGTGCTTACTTCAATATGTAGCATGTGAAGCCTTCTTCAAATTAATCTTACTTGCTGACGGAGATCCTCAGCAGGCCCCTGCTGCTTTCTTGGCAACAAATATGGACCTAGCCTATCAGTAGCTTCTTCCAGTTTTTACTGAGTCCCCAAGTCTCGTCTGCAATCTTTGCATTGCTATGTGGTTTTCCCTCTAAATACTCATCAGACCCAATTGCTTACCTTTCAAGCCCAGGCCCAGTCATCCAGGTGCTACCTCCTGCTATAATTAACATGCAGAGCACATGCATGAGCAGGAAGAAAAAAATCTCAGCAGTACCACAAACATATATACATACACACACGCACGCACACACGCACAATAGCACCTGGATAACCTAGTCTGGCATCGAATGGGCAAGGCTAGTTCTTCTATGTGGGGGAACCACAAAGAACAGTCGGATAATGAGGAGATCAAAAAAGTTTGTGGAAGAAGACAATAGCCAGCTATTTCTATATTCAACTAAGCAAACTACAGGAGTTTCTCCATGAAATACAGAGGAGAGCTCAATTTGAAGGAAAGCTTTCAAAAGGAAGCTACAAAGCTTAAACATCAAAATAAATCTATTTAGGAATATTGGTTATATCAAATTTAAAATTTTGAATTAAGGGGGAAAGTGTATCTGAAGCAAAACAATGTAAAATATTCCCATTAGTGAGATTTCTAAGTTATTACCCAAAATCTTTTATGCTCCTTATGACTGTAATAAAGATTTGACACTGAAATCCTTAGGATTTCAGGAATCGCAAATGAGAAATTCAAACCACGAATATGGAAAAAGTGGAACTCAACCACAGAAGACAGCTCAAAATATTGTGGTTTTTTTTTTTAAGAAAAGAACTGCAAGTGTGTTCCCAAGTAATATACAGGTATCTCTTTTTACACAGAGTCTAAATACTTCAAAGATACTTCAAGTCAAACTACTCTGAAAGGAAGACTTCCATTAAATAAAATGCTGAAGAATACTATAAATTTCTTTGCATGCAAATAATGAAATAGTTTTCAACAACCTAAATGCTGGCCAATGCTATCAGAAATAAATTCACTACTTCATGGAAACACAACCTAATGACAGATACTTGGTATTCAAACTTGCCGAGGAATCAAATTCTAATTCATTTTTGATGTCTGTGAAATTTTTGCCTCCTCAAAATAAATTGCAGAGTGAAAAATAAACCTGCCAATTATTTTTGTTTTATAAGCAGCTTCTGTTAATTATCAGTCTCTTTTAAAAGCGGGAGTTGTCATACTGAAGATTTCATTTAAGCGCTGGGCAGATTATTTGGTATTGTAATAAAGAGATGGGCAGAGGCATCACCGATAACGATTATAATTTGCTGGTGGCATTTTGCACTGAAAGAAGCCCTTGTGACATGTAGGCAACTGTAAACTCGGTTAGGCAACTCTGATGTGTCCTGCAGGATACGGAAGGCGGTCGGGGAAAAACAACCAGTGAAACACCTCCACAGGGTTCCAATACAATACTGAATTCCAAGAGTCAATGGAACCGGGATATGTATAAAAAGGTGAAGGTTGGGGTGGGGGGAGGACGATCATGCTTAGAATTGTCTCAAGTTCCAATGGTACTAATAGGACATTAATTCCTTCACAGATCATCACAAGATTTCCAGGATTTGCGCACTGCTTCTTTCAGTAAGTGCTAGCTGAAGGTGTGGTCAGTCGCTTTCCAATGTAGATACTGCAATGAAATGCAAAGCAAAGTACATTGGTACTTATATCTTCCCCCTGCCCCAAAGATTTTTTTTTCAGCTTACTTTATTCTTCCAAACTATGCTGCAATTCTAACATCCATCAAGAAAATTAAAATGTATTAAGGAAACATTGGTACTCATTCATGCCCCCCCCTTTTTTTTTTACAAAGCAGGCAAACATTATGTGCAGCTAACATGTTTCATGAAGAAAATTATCATTAGCACTCGCAGTTGGCAAAGAAAATAATATGGTCCAACTCTATGGTTTATTTTGTGCAGGTGGACAGGGATCTGAGCTGTGGCGGCACAGTGTTTAGAATTCAGTACTGTAAGCTAATTTTGCTGACTGCCAGTAGTTCGATTCTTAGCAGTTCAAAGTTGACTCATCCTTCCATCCTTCTGAGGTTGGTAAAATGAGGACCCAGATTGTTGGGGGGGGGGGGGGGGGGCAATAAATCTGTAAACTGTTTAGAGTGCCATAAAGCACAATGAAGTGGTATATAAGTCTAAGTGCTATTGCTATCTCCTACTTCCATTTCTTTTAATTAGTGACTGGTATCTGAAAAAAACACATGGAACCGTGCATTTTTCTCCTGCATTCCTGAAGTATTTTGTTGCTATTTATTTATATTAAATCTGGACAAATATGAAATATATTAAATTCTGTAGAGCATGGGTGTCAAACTTATGGCGTCACGTTGCCATCACGTGATGTTTCACGATGTTTTTCCCATTCGCAGAGCTGGGGTGGCATAACCAGCGCATGATGCATCCAGCCTGCGGGCCACCAGTCTGACACCCCTGCTCTAGAGCATATAACCATTGACAGACGGTTATTAATGTAACAGATCAACAGTAGTTGTTTGCATGGAAATACTATGAGCTCCTTGGTGTTGACATAGAAAATTAACTCCAGAACTAAAGGTATTATCTATGGTTTTCTACATGGATCTTAAAACAAAACATAACGAAGTAGATCCCACAGGTACCATTCCTCACTTACAATTTCCTCTTCCCCCAGGCAAAAACTACATCAAGGCATTGTTGGGACCATTCAAACTAGGCTTTTAAGGTAAAGAATAAGTAATTGTAACATTATCAGGAAACATTAAAATTACATCTATAGAGTTGCAAAACATTCTGAAAACTGAAAGGTGTTCCTTAACAAAGCGTAGGGATTGTGCTTGTTGCTTATCAGCGATGGATACAAGATATCTAAAGTAACAAACACACTTATAATTGTTTCTACTGCTAATTCCTAACCTAGCTCCTTAATAAAAGCTCAAAGGGGTATTATATACATGGCAGCTAAGCAGAACTTGATGCATCTTCCATTTATCACTACCAAAAAGTCCCCAGTTTTTTTCATCAGAGTAATTCCAACTGTTATTTAAAAAAAGCTGTTATGACATCTATAATGTACATCCATCCTGTAACCAAAGTTTAGTCTTGCAGTTTAGCTCTGCATTCTGTTGTTAAAGTAGCACTTCCTACTTAACGTCAATTCTTATTAAGAAAGAACCTACTCACAGAGATCCAAAGAAACCCAGGAGGAGCAGGGGTTACCCTTTCAGAAAAGCAATAGCAGGAATTTATTTTCTCTCTACCGTAGAATGATGGGAACACATTGTAGGGTTTTCCTCCTCCCCCCCCCCACATTCTGCAGCTGATTTCATAATGTCCCTCTCATCCCAGGCAGTCCTGTACTAACTCTGCTATATATTGCTCTAGCCATGAATATACTTATTTTCTTCTCTTTTCAAAAACACCAGCACTATTCTTGGAAGTTGCTGGGAATAATTCTGGCATTCAAAGCTTTAAGAGCCATTGAAAGTAATCCTCATCATTCTGATCACTCAATGTATGTAGTTATACTTACCCTAGTCCCAAAGCCAAAACATGAGATATGAACAGAGACGGAATGAAAACCTTAAGAAATTCAGCTGAGAAAATGCCACCTTTTTTCATAGCTCCACTCTTTCTCATACTTAAAGACACTGTTCGTTTAGGATGTCTGAAGTGAAACTCCCTGAAAGAGCAGGGGGAAGGAAGAGGGATAGAATATATTGTATAGAATATATTGATACTTGAAAACAACAATAAAGCAAGAGTTAACAACTGTAATGGAAAGCCCTCTTTCAGACATGAAAACATGGGCCAATAGCTGAAAAATTTCCAATATAACATCCCAATTTTACATAACAGAAATTCTGCATGTCAGGCTTTATTTGAATTTTATTATAGATGTTTCTTCAAATTTAAGAATCCTAAAACAGTAGATTAGTAGCATTCTTGGGTATCCAACAAACATTAGATCAGTTTTAGCAGAAATGAGGAAATGAACAAGTTGAAATTAGTGAGCCATAATTAAGTTATTAAGTCTTGCTAAACTACTTCTTTGATATTATCAAGCATGGAACAATTTTGCTTCCATGGTGAATACGTAATGAGATCAAACCACAGAGGCCCACAGGAGTAGAAACTGTTATTTTCTCATGCTGCTGATGAACAAAGTACCCTTTTCACTTTTATAAAGGTAGGCAATTTATATCAAGAACTCCAGCTAGCTTTGACTCATTTCTAGGAAACAAACGCAGCATATTTCTGTTAACAAGCAAAACAACAAACATAAGCAAATTGATGGTTAATTCTGTGGAATACAGAGGTGAGCAACAATTTAGTGGCTCTGCTGTACTTTGCCTTGGGCAAAGAAAGACAAAGTAGTAAGACAAATTATGCCATAAAGGAGAGTTTTCCTTTTTTTCTGCTTTTATTAAGGTAAAGGAGATAAAGAACTGCTACATGTATAGGGTATGGTCAACAGTTTCCATGGATTTCTTGCTTCAGAATTGCAAAGAACTTCCTAGCTAAAATTTGGCAGCTTAGTTGAAATGTGCAAAACATTTCAAAACTTTGGCTGGTTTTGGGGGTTCATTCTAAAGGTAAACCTTTGGGCAGGTTGGTGGGATATGTCAACTGGGACATCAGCGAGGGTAGGTAGGATAGTGGACTATGCTGCTCTGGTAGGTCCTGAGGGGAGAGAGGGAAAGAGGGCTCCACACAGATGCACTGGCTACATGACCCATAAAATTACTGTAAAATCTCTTTGAGTTTGGCCAAAATATGGGATGCAAAAATTCTGGGTTTTGTTTTGGTCAAACCTTGGCCAACCTGAAATGATTTAGCAGAAACCTATGGGACACAGTGGTGTGATAGGAAAACACATTTTCAACTTTGAGCATATTGTGACTAGGATTCTGAGGCTGATGCAAAGCCAGGGAAAGAGTAAAAATAGTTTTCAACCTGGCTTCTATCTTTCTTCCCTAGGAGTACTATAAAAGGACGTTGTTTTCTTTGACTCTTATGTGTAGCTACTCTTCAACATAAGCACTCTAATAAGGATGGTTGGAAGTTGCTCTAGTACAAACATGAAACTCAGAATCTGATGTGGGTTTTCCTGATAAGAAAACAGTTCCTAAGCTTACTTTTTATACCATGTTTCCCAAAAATATGACCTACTCAGAAAATAAGTCCTAGCTTGATTTTTACATGTGCACCTAATATAAGCCCTAACACACACACACAAAATAAGCCCTCTAGAGACTCTGCCCACCCCAGGGTGCACAGGTAAAAATTAAGCAATGGTGCGGATGGAGCTGCCCTACTATTTACCTTTGGATAGTTGGCACCAGGCCTTGCACACCTTCGCCCATTTCTTCTGCATCTGGCAAGCCCTTCCTGAAGGCCTCTGTAGCCGATAAAGCTCTGGATGGATCTGGAGCTCTGTTATCAGCTGCAGAGGTCTTCAGGAAAGCCTTGCTGACCTCGTTCCCAATGCAGACAAGTGAGGTGAGTCAGTGGATGACATTCTCCCCCCCCCGCTTCCCCCCCCCCCAAAAAAATAAGACCTGGTGCCTTTTTTGGTGGCAAAAAAATATACATAAGATGGTCTTATTTTCAGTCATTATTTTACAGGGTCCTTGGTGCTCTTTGAGCTTGGTTGTTTTCTTGCAGACATATCATTACCAAACTAGGTAACATCATCAGCGCTACAAGGGAGTGGGGTTTCATTTTATACCCTATGGCTTGCCTGGTTAGTGTTGGTGGGAGTGGTCTTGGTGGTTCCTTGATTGGGTTGTTGTTTACTGTTAGCTTACTGAAGCTTATAATTAAAATAATTATTTTAATATGTCGTTGCAATCAACATTTCTTCTCAGCCAAATATATTTATTACAAAGGATTTCAACTCACTTGGGAGGAATGTTTTCTGGTCTACTTGACCAATCTGATACCCAGTCAGCACTTTTCTTCAAAACATCCACTTCCTTTTCGCCTTCTACTGTTTCATCTTCAGACTGAAAATACATAATGAATAAATTCTGTAATTTGTTTAGTTCAATTGTTCCTCTTGATATTTTCTGCAGAGCATTGATCAGGAGATAGGCAGACTATGCTGGCAATTCTGACACTTATGAAAATTCAAATCAGGAATGACAAGTAAAAGATTTCATTTAAACCAGTTTTATGCTATTTCTAAGAAACTGTGCTTTACTTACATAGCCCACAGCATGCTTTTATCAAATGCATTATTTTATTTCAAAAAGCAATTATCATAATACAAATAATAAATTATAAGCCATCAAGTCTGTCTGAAATTATGGAAGGCTTCAAAATACAGGTGGGAAAATAACTCAGTTTGACAAAAACTGAACAAATAATCCGTTTCTTACATATTTATCTAAAAATAACTCATTTCTTTGCCTGATCATCTTCTCTTCCTATATTTAATAATATTCTTATTGCTTTGACTTATATGAATCAGTTTACAATGGGCCTACACCTTTTTTTAAAAAGTTTTTTATTTTTAAGACAAACATACAAAAATACAGAAGAAAAAAACATATACAACATAAAAAAAATGAATCATCCAGTTCTATGCTTACAGTGTGTCAGTTGGTTACAAAAACATTTCTGTGCCTTTCATAGTCTTCCTTTATAATTATATTCTAGTTCATCATTTTATTTATCTTATCTTAACATGTATACATA
>JAEANM010000149.1:0-44159 GCA_017656035.1 Myanophis thanlyinensis | reverse complement strand
CACCGGCCCATCACTTCAACAGCCTCATTGGGGTGGTTTGGGGTGGAGATGAACAACTGAGTGTCATCGGCATATTGGTATATATGCCATATATTGGTATATATGCGATATTGGCATATATGGCCAATTATAGCACATTATAAAGTTTAATGATATAGTGTGTGAAAAACTATTTATTTATGAAGGTCATTATCTCTCTGCATTTAGTTTCAGTGGATGACTTTGAATTCTAATACTACAATTCGTTAGAGACAAAACCTCTCTGAAGGTTAAGTATGTCCTGTGTGGTTGTATAAACCTCAGTCACTGTCTCTCTTATCCATCTTCTTTCCAGTCCAAAACCCACAATTACTGTAGTCTTACCCCATAGAGGAGTTGCTCCAGACACTTAATCATTCTGGTTGCTTCTTCTTTCCATTATTTTCTAGTGCTAGAATAGCTTTTTTAAGATGCAGTGGTCAGAGATATACACAACAAATATAATCTCATCACAAATTTGTGTAAGGACATTTTTGTATCAGCAGTTCTTCTTACAATTCTTTGCTAATGATTTCAAGCATGAAATTTGCCTTTTGTTTCTCCTTCTCTACCCTAATACAGCAATTAATATTGTCACACCTTAAAGCCAATTACAGTAAGGTCATCATTTTCAAACAAAACATTTATTTAAAGCTATTGTTACTTTTGCATAGGAAACATATGCTCTTTCACATCCTGTACTTTAACATTCATTTTAACATCCCAAAGTCTCTTTAGTCAGGAGATATACAATGAAAAGACTTTAGAAAAACTGTAACAAATTCCTATCGATTTGAATTATATGCCTTAGGCTACATTTCTCTTTTCAAACTTTAGATTCAAAAATGATTTTTTTTAAAATGAAAAATGTTTGCTTAGTTTCCCTTAATAAGGACCAAAAGGTTAGAAAAATGCTGTAAGTAGCTATTGCTTACAGCTGCCTTGTTTAACATCAAGGTTAAGGTTAAGGTTTATTTGATTTATATACCGCCCCCTCTCTCTAGGGACTGGGGCGGTGCACAGCCAGTAAAAACAAAATACAGATAACAATTTAAAACCTATTTAAAATAATAACGGCTGTCTAATTAAAACATTATCACTAAATTTAAATTTCAATTAAAATCAGTTAAAAAATATTAAACAGTTAAAATATAAGTTAAAATTTAGTTTAAAGTTTCAATTAAAATAAAATTAAATTAAAATTAAAACCCCAAGGTATCAGGCCAGGCTGGCTTGTTGAAATAAATGGGTCTTCAGGGCACGTCGGAAACACCAGAGATCCGTAATAGTACGAATCTCTGGAGGGATTTCATTCCACAGGGAGGGTGCTGCCATAGAGAAGGCCCGTACCCTCGGGGCTGTCAGATGACACCGTCGTTGGTTCCAGACGATGGAACCCCGAGGAGGCCAACCCTATGGGAGCGCACTGGTCGACTGGAGGCTGACTGTGGCAACCGGGTCCCAAGCCATGGAGCGCTTTAAAGGCAAACACCAACACCTTGAACTGCACCCAGAAGGCCACAGGAAGCCAGTGTAGCTCGCACAGGAAAGGTGTAACGTGGGAGCTCCTAGGGGCTCCCATAATTACCCGTGCGGCCGCATTCTGGACCAACTACAGCCTCCGGATGCTTTTCAAGGGGAGCCCCATGTAGAGAGCATTGGCATAATCCAGATGGGAAGTCACCAGGGCAGAAGTGACCGTGCGAAGAGCGCCCCGATCCAGAAAGGGTCGCAACTGGGCTATCCTACGGACCTGATAAAAGGCCCCCTGGAGACGGCTGCGATATGATCGTCCAGCGACAGCTGTACATCCAGGAGGACGCCCAAATTGCGAGCCCCTTCCGTGGGGGATAGAGTTTCCCCCCCCCACAACCAGCGATAATTTGAACTGGCTGTATCTGGGTGCAAGAAAGCACAGCCACTCGGTCTTGGCTGAGTTGAGCTGAAGCCTGTTTTGCCCCATCCAACTCCACACGGCCTCCAGACAACGGCTCATCACTTCGACGGCTTCGTTGGGGTGTCAAAAGTTATGACAGTGCTGAAGAATAACTTTAGAACTGGTTACGACCTTCACAGCATCCCTGTAGTCATGTGATCAAGATTCAGGCACCAGCAGGCTTTTATAGCCATAAAAGCAACCAATAATCATGTGATCATCATTTGTTCACTTCACAGTTGACTTCTGACAAGCAGAGTCAAGGAGAAGCTGGCAGTAAAATCACAATTTGTGTTCATGTGAGGTCTCGCTTAACAACCATGTCACTTAGTGATGGAGCTGCCAGTCCCCATTGTTGTTAAGCAAGGTATTTTCAAACATTAAACAGCTGTTATATGTTGATGGACATTTCAGATATTTTGTACCAGATATTTTCAAAACATATTTGAGTTCCAAGAATTCAACAGCTACCATTCTTGAACCTTTAGAAGAGGGATCTCAAACTCAAATAATCTTAAATGCCCATTAAAACTAGTTTATTTATTTAAAGGCTGCAATACCAAAGCTTTTTTTTATACTTTGATACAAAAGTCAATTATCTTTAATTTAATTGGCGATTTGTGGGCCTCCAGAAATTACTGAACTTATGACAGTCCAGGCCAATTTGACAAACAATGAGAGATGATGTGCACTGTGGCTCTGCGCCCTTAAAAAGGACTATAAGAATACACAACAACTTTTGAAGAGGATCTCGGTAGAGCTTTCCAAGCAAGAAACTTCCGATATATATTCACGCATGGTCAGTCACCATCTAAGTCAACTCATAACCTTTTGCCCTAAAGGTAAAAATAGAACCAATGCAAGATTTCTCTTCTAGTGGTCTTCTGACATGTACCTCAACTGCACTGCTGCAACTCACTCCCTTTTTATCTTAGTTGCATAAAAGTACCTTTCATAAAAACACTCTGAAACTGGAGAATACAACCTGGTGGAGTTTACTTCTGGAGGACCCTATTGTTTTTTCTAAGGAGTTACAAGTCTTATGATTTGCAAGTACACTCCTGTTTGACTTACAACCTCCAGCCAGAGTGCTGTTTACATTATTGTGTTGAACTAAACTAACAAAAGCTCTGTGAACCAAAATGCTATTCCTTCTTGCCTGTTTGTAACTGTAGCCTTGAAAGGACAAGTGTCTTTGGCAACCCAGTCCTGGAACAAAGTTCCACCCCAGCAGCTTTGTCACAGCTGTACCTTCTTCTTCCATCTATGGTGAGTGGGAAACTGCCAACACTGCTTTGATCTTTTATAGCAGTTAGGCTACTACTGGGAGCAGCTGCAGGTCCCACACACACACACACAGCGAACAGAATTTAGTGGCAGGAAGATAGACCCGGAGAAAAGGAAAACGCAGTGCTTATCCGTGTTTGGTTTCTCTGTCTGCCTGCTCCTCTCCATAAGATTTCCAAGCCTTCTTAGAAGTACTGATTTGTGAATGAGGTGCTGGGAGCAAGCAAGTAGATTGGATGTTGCTCCAGAACCCTATCAGACCACCAGAGAGATCTTAAGTTCCTCTCATGTTGGGTTAAAAATCCCAGCTGCGCAAAATAGTCCAATTACAATTCTCTCTTTTGCTTTTCATTGCTATTGCTAAGTATTAAGCCCCATAGACTTGATGGGCAATCTGGGGACTGAAGAGCAGGAAGCTGTTGTGGCTAGGAGGATCTTTGCACAGTTTTGTATTGTGTGCCAGTTGCATCCTTTCTTTTATTACGAGGCTCTATTCTGTTGTTCACACCCTTGTCAACTCCAAATAGAGTACTATAATGCCCTATACATGGGGCAATCCTTGAACAAAATCCAGAAGTTCCTCTTGGTACAAAATGTGGTGGTGTGAGCAGTTATAGATATCCCTAGCCTAGAAGAACATGTTATGCCTCAGCTCCACAAGCTGCATAGGTTACCAGTTTGCTTCTGGTTTCAATTCAAGGTACTGTTTTTGACATTTAAAGCCTCATATGGCATAGGACCAAGTTATATAAGGAACCACCTCTTGCTACTTGCTGTAGTCATTTGAAGCTAGAATTATATTTTAATCGTGTAATATGAACTAGGAGTACAAACTGAATATATCATCAGCTTTTATGGAACAACTTGCAATAAAGATTTGCATATTTTTTAGCTTTAGACAAGAATTGGCTATATCTTTGCTCACTTTGCATCCACTGACAGCTGTCCAGCAGCCCTGTTTAGAGTGATGCAACCCTTTTTGGGATTATCTAGGGCTATTTGCTGGATAAATTACTCAGCTGTGCTCTGATGTGGACTTTGGGCAAGTCAGGCTGAGGTTCTTAAGGCATCATCTGGTAATCTGGGATGGTCTGAGTCAGAGAAACCTGAGGAAGTGGATGGGGTTCTTTGTGTTGTTAGCTGTCCTTAGCTCAGCTACCCATTAACTGGATCCGGATCCTCCTGAGTTGTCAAAGCAACCAGGGAAGTGATCTATGAATGGATTTATGTTGTGACAACAGTCTCCTTAATGGAAAAAGTGGTATCTCGTATCCTGAAAGAGGCTGTGGTGTAGACCAACCACCTTTCCCAGAAAGGGAAGGTTGTCTACTGGATGATAGCTATTGAAATCCATTGGGTTCAAGAATGGCATCTTGAAGACAATTCTCTTCAAGAGGCCATCCTTGAACCCAATGGTTTTCAATAGCTATCATCCAGTAGCCAATCTTCCCTTTCTGGAAAGGTGGTTGGTTCTACACTTGATGAGAACCCAGACAAAAGTGGATTATTTAAACCCATTTCAGTTAGTTATTAGACTGGGATAATTTAGTAGTGAGACAGCTTTGGTCATGCTTATAAGTGACCTATGGCAGAGACAGGATGGAGGTAATGCATTTGTCCTTGTGCTCCTTAATCTCTCAGTGACTTTCAATACCATTAACCACAGTATTCTTCTCAGCTGGCTCCATGGGGATGGGGAACACCATTTTATGGTTGTTCTTTTCTTTCCCCAATGGTATCCCATTGAAAAATAGTTACTCTAATGTAATAAAATGTTTAAATTGGATTTGGCATTTTTATCCACCTATCATTGGGAAGGATGTGACAGGTTGATAAAAATGTCAAATCCAGTCCAAACATCTGGCTGATTGTGCAATAAAGACAGCAAAAGAAAACAAAATGCAAAAAAAGTGAAGAAAAAGTGAACCACCTAGTTAGCTGCTGCAAGAAGATTGCACAGATTGGTTGCACTGCAATAATGGCATGATAAAGTAGAAGCAATGATGCATTGGAATATCTGCAAGAAGTACCATTTGCCTTGAAAGCAGTAACTGGCGGGACCACAAAGTAGACAAAGTAATAAAAAATGAAGAAGCTAAAGTCCCATGGGACTTTAGAATTCAAACATACAAGCATCTGCCACACACAGCACTCCAGACTTAACAATTGTTGATTAAAAAAAAGGCAAAAATGTTTTGCAGTACTTGGAGAGAGAATAATAATAGAGGAAGAATTGGAAAAAAATTACAAAACACAAAGACCTGCAAATAGGACTACAATAATTTTGGTCAAAAACAGCAAAGATATCCCATTAGTAATAGGTGCCTTGAGTGCAATTCCAAAACATGTTAAACACCATTGGCATTGACAAAACTGTCATCAGTCAATTGTAAAAGGCAGCTTGACTTGGAACAATCTACGTCCTTCAATAGTTCCTTTGATATGATTAAAAAACAACATTTGCCTATCTCAGGTCCTTGTGAAGGACTCAATAATTTGGATGAAAATACCAAATACAGTATAAAACACCTGGCTGACTGTGCAAACAACAATTATTAATGTTTTCCAAGCCACCTAACTTTTTCAAAATAAACTATGTTGTAGTTTGAATCTAGATCAGTGATGGCGAACCTATGGCATGCTTGACCAAGGTGGCACACAGAGCCCTCTCTGTGGGCATGTGCGCCATCACCCCAGCTCACCTCCAGCTAGTCTTCAGGTGTTTACTGCGCATGCACGTGTGAGTGCACATGCATGCACTTTCCGGAGACCCAGCTGGTCTTCAGGTGTTTGCTGCACATGCTTGTGTGCCTTTCCAGAGACCAGCTGGTCATTGGGTGTCTGCCATGATGTGTGCAACTGTGCATGCACGTGTACATGAGCACAGTTTGGGCATGCACGCTTAGATGCATGCACACATCAGCACACATGCGAGCACATTTTAGGCACTTGATGCCGAAAAGGTTGACCATCACTGATCTAGATCATGCTTCTACTATAGCTTTCCTAATGCCTTTGTGCTGGTTCATAGGAAGAATATTACCAACGTTTGTTTCCCTGTTGCATTTCTGTAAAACTTCTTGAGCCTACTAGTTTTTCATAATTCTGTTGGTTCTACAGATTTACTATACCTCTTCCGAGTTACGATTGTACTTTATCTCCTATTTGTGATTTAATTATGACTTTGCTATTAGAAATTATATTTCCATGTTCTTGCTGTCAGCCACTATTATAATCACTTATAACTGGAATACTGAAAACAAAAAAGCAGTTATGCAAACTTATAACTAAAGATTATCTTACTGATTATAACTTAAAATGAAGCAATTTTAGAATATATTTTTAATATGTGTTACAGCCACTTTAACTAGGTTTTTTTCCCCCAGATAATACACTAACTTAGCCAAAATAGTAACAGTTTTCGCAGTATGTTTTTACATTATGAATTAAAATTGGAGAGTGATAAAGATCTGGGTATTAAAATGACTTACAATCCACTGAGGAAGTGTGCTATGAAGTTTACTAGAAAAAAATCATCCCCAAAAGGAAGGGAAAACAAGGAGGGAAATTTTAGGCTAGCTAATGCAACTTCAAAAAAGCTGGTTCAGCAAATTAGGATCTCTGCTACCACAAAGCTATTTCAATACTTCTTTCTTTTTAAAACACCAGTGCATAAGATCTAGGTCATTCAGTCCTTATTTTGTTACAATTTTTCTAAAATTATATAAAAGAATGTTAGCAGAGTTGATCTTCCTTTGCAAGAATTTTCTGCATAAAGTTTGATATATGATATACTTCAAAAGCATGATTGTATTCTTCTGTAGGCCACCAGCTTCAACCAACTCTTAGCAGTTTACCTCATAAATCATACAATCAAAACAATACACACAATAATATAATAAAAAAACAGGCAATGTAACATAAACTACACAACTGAGCTATTAGGCTCCAAATATCTCGCAAAAGAGCGGTTTTCAAGGCTTCTTAAATAAGAGCATGAACTATAGTGCTCCATATGGTGGGGGCCTATTAAAAAAAATTGCTATTGAGATCCTGTACTTCTCTCCTCATAACCCTGGAGTAGTGTAACCTGACCACCAAAGGACAAGTGGGAAGTCAGTCTTAAAAATACTTAGAAACCAAAGGATGCAAAACTTTGAAATTTGAAATTAGCACTTTGCATGGCCCTTTGCATGGCCCTATTGGCAAGTAATTAAATGCTTGCAATGGTGGTGTAACTTGAACGTGCTCAAATTACTTTATGTTTGCTCCAAAATGTCACTGATTCTAAATGCAGTTCTTTATCTCAAACAGATGCTAATTTCTGCAGGTCAAAGAGCCACACCAGATTTTGAGCATCATATCAGGGTAAAGTCTCAAAACTGATGCAGCACCTTCTCGTCTTCTTTTTCCTTAATGTTTCAATTTTTATTTATTCTTTTCAAGCTTTACTTTTTCACATTTTATCTCAGTGGCAGCCTTTTGCTACTAACAATATCCCCTCCCTCTCTTAAAAGGTATCCTTGTAGTAAAATTATTGGATGTTACATATTTAACTTGTATTATTAATATTCAATGTAACAAACTTATGAAACACTGGATTGCTAATTAAGTTAGGATGTGATCAAATGAAATAAAGTTTTTATCTTTAGAAAAACTGTAGCTGATGGTCAGTTATTTCAATTTCTTCAGAAACAGAAATGACTGCAGAAAATATATAGCAAAATGTTGGAACCCTTTACCTGCAGTAATAATTCTACTCTTACAAAGTTTATTTATGTAAACCAATTTTTAATAAGACATTACTGAAGAGTGATGACTTATCATGCTCCCAGCAGAACTAAAGGTAACAATTAAATTAATGACATTTGCAATTTGGGTAGCTAAGAGTTTCAGCGACAGTCCTCTGCAACATTCCTTTCTTGATACTCAAGGAAGTGTAAGAGTAATTCACTGTATTCACTGTAAATCTGAATAATCATTTAATATATTTCTCTGAAAATACAACCACCAGTAATATTTAACTCATAACCAATTTTCTAAAGTTTCTAATTTTGAAACTGATTTTCAAGTCTTTAGACAATGTATATTTTTCTAATATACATATGCTTCACTTGCTTGATGGGCAATTACAAAATTGCAGTACAAAATCCAGAAGAGTTTTATATAGTTAAAAATATTTGCCCATTTTCTATTATTTTTCAGTGTTGCATCATTGCAATATAGTCAATGAACTAAACATTGTGAAATGGTAAAACATATATCAAGTTTCAGCATATCACGCTAAATATGTCATCAAAATTGGAAAACAAAGTAATCTAATAATTCTTGACATCCTGCGATTTTTACAACTACAATTTTCCCTTCAAAGGAATTTTCCCAGTTCCATTAAAAACATTTATATTTTTGTGTCTGCCAGGGCTTATTAATGAGAGTAATAGAGATCACATATCACAATAATATTGTAAAAAGGGTAATGTGGAAAAAAATAATAGAGAGAAATCAATATATACAGCCAAATGCAATGAAGGCTGCTTGGCCTTAACATTCTTTGACCTAAAGAATTAATCTCTGACCAATGGATGCAGTGAACTTAGGTGACATTTGGGAAACCACAGTTTTCCAGTGACATTTCCTTCTATAGTAGAAGGAAATTTGTTTTCAGGGAAAAGAGTATACTTTCAAAGAGTTTTACTGGAGTTAGATGTTTATTTTCACTTTAGTGAGTTTCAAAAGTAAATAAAATTCCTGAATTGTGACATTCATATTCACACATAATAGTCACACATAATAAAATTTTAAGCACATAGCTATTTTACTTGTATTAAACTATTGGTATACCCTAGCTCAGTTACCCCTAGCATAGTCTTTTTACTGAATACTGTTTTAATTCACATTCTATTTCTGTTTTCTTTCTGCTTTGAAGAGAATCATAGTTTACAGAGTTCTGAGATTTTCCATTTATAATTAGTGCAAAACATTTTTCATTTCAAAGCAGAATTATGTCAAATATATACAATGTGTTAGGTAAATAGATACTTGACTAGTTGTGACTCAGTATGCTTAAGTTTCTGGTTCCGTATTTTGTATGAACTATTTCTGTAAACCAAAATTCACTTAACCATGAATTAGTGAGTTGCAATTGCTTTAAATTCCAATTGCTGGGAACCAACAATAACGTCTGCTTTAGGTCTCCCTATCACAATTAAACATATATACGGTAAGGTGTTAAACACACTGGGTGATATAAGAGATATAAGACGGTAGGTAGTCCATATGATAGCATTATTTTTTTTGCAGCTTTATCTTTATATTAGTCTCACTTCTGTTCATATATTCATTCCCTAATTTCATTCCCACTTCATCAACATGGTAAAAGCTCCTTTGAGATAAAATCAACTCCTGGTATCAGCATCTGTGCACTTTTCTTATCAACAAGTGTAGGGTTTTTTTTCTTCAGTTTTATTGGATCTGATTCTCCCACACTGCCTGGGCAAGTCCCTGCAGTTTTCTTGGCAATGTTTTTCAGAAGTGGTTTGCTACTACCTCCTTCCTAGGGTTAACGGAAGGCCAGACTAGAACCACAGTTTTTAGCCTCATGCATCAAACATTATGCCAGGGGTCTCCAAACTTAGCCATTTTGATTTATGGACTTCAAGTCCCAGAATTCCTCAGCCAGCCATAATAATTCTGGGAAATCCACAAGTTTTAAAATTGCCAAGTTTGGAGACCCCTGTACTACACTCAACTGGCTCTCAAGTTAGAGTAGCAGTTTCAAATTTCATTTGATTGTTCCATGTGCTAGCACCTAATGATAAACAGGGAGGAGCAGTGTGTCAAATAAACAATTCACCCTAACATCTAACTTATGTGATCCTTATATAAGCTGCCTTGACTGCAGAAACCCACAGTAAAATGATGGAATCTAAATCCTATATGTACACTGAAGACTCCAAGAACTACAGCTCCATGTAGTAAGAACTTTTAGAAACCTTGTTCTAAAAGTTCAGTGTTCATATGTCAGCTGCTCTGAAATGCATGATTCATTTCTATGCATATAAAGTAGGATTTCATATACTTGAATTTCAATTGGGAACACAATTTGGAATTTTCCCTCAGAAGTTCTATATCACCCAGTAGCAGTGTTTCTCAACCTTGGTGACTTTAAGATGTTTGGACTTCAACTCCCAGCTGGCTGGGGAATTCTGGGAGTTGAAGTCCAAACATCTTAAAGTCGCCCAAGGTTGAGAAACACTGAGATAGATGAAGCCATGCTCAAGCTGTGGCTGTTGTTTTCTTATTTGAGCTTGGAGTAAAATATAAATAGCTCACTAAGAGCCATCCTCATGTTGTGACAGGCAACGAGAAGATGCTTCTTTGAAGATTGCAGCCATTGCCAAAAACGAGCATACATGCTCATTTAATAAGCCCACCAATATTAACCCGAGTTCCCCATGGCTGGAGAATTCTGGGAGTTAAAGTTCTCACCTCTTTAAAGTTGCTGAGGTTGAGAAAACACTCAACCTCGATGAACAGAAAGATGCCACAATTCTCCATGTCTATATACATGAATGTGGTTCATGCTATGCAATATTCTTGCCCTTATGCAGGCAGGAGACTCGGAGACTGTAAAGTACGAATTGGGAAAGTTTTAGATATAACCCGCAAAAGCAAGAGAAGGGCCCCCTCCCTCCTGTGAAATACTTTGGAGAAAAATACACAGATGTTTATATGGGAGTTTTATATGTTGGGTCAAGGGAGCAAAACAAAAATAACATTTGTTTGTTAAGACAATGGATCTGTTACTGTTCCAGTTGATCAAAAGACTGAGTATATGCAACAATAAACGTACAGAAGGAGCTACGGAGGCCTTGCAGTTGAAAAGCTATTTAGGCTGGATTGAGGAAACAACTGCCAGGTTCATGTGAATAACACTCTTCCATTATATCTAAGAAATTAAAAAAAAAAAAGTTGTGAAAGGTTTGCTCTCTTGTTGCAACATACGGATATTGTTTTCTACTTCCGGAAGTAGAATTGTACTTGTTTTATCATTCTCAACTATAGGTAGTTCTCAGCTTACGACTACAATTGAGCCCAACATTTTTGTTGCTAAGTTAGACATTTCTTAAGTGAGTTTTGCCCCTATTTTATGACTTTTCTTGCCATGTTTGTTAACAAATGCTGGAAATCACTGTATACAGTTGCTGTGTTACTCATCTGGATTTCTGTGTTTGGTTACGTTCTGAATCTTCGGAGCAGTTCTTTATGGCTGAACCCAAATAGTGACAATTATGGACATCAGGGTCCTTTCTACATTAGCAACCAAATCAGTGAAATTAAATTAGTAACCCAGTTGTTAAGTGAATCTGGCTTCTCTGTTGATTTTGCTTATCAGCAAAGGGGATTACATGAATCCAGGGCACTGCACCCGTCATAAATATGAACCAGTTGTCAAGCATCTGAATGTAAATCACCTGACCATGGGGCTGCTGCAACAGTCGTAAGTCTGAAAAATGGTCATTTTTTTCAGTGCCATTGTAACTTTGAATGGTCACTCAGTGACCTGTTCTAAGTCGAGGTATAGGCAAATGTTTTGGCTATAACATTTGATGTTCATAAGGTAACATTCCAGGGAGCTATTTCAGTCTGGATATACTGTATGTTGTGGGACTGTGCTTCAGGATACAGATTTTTCACAACTCTCATTGAAAGGATGGTGTACTTTTTGTTCATGAACAGCTTACAGGAAAGAAATCCAGAAGCTAACTACATGGTGCTCAAAAACAATCTGCACCTAAACACCAACAAAACCAAGGAAATGGTGCTGGATTTCCAGAAAGAGAGAGAGGAACCTGCCCCACTCTATACCAAGGGAGGCTGCGTGGAGAGGGTTTCCTCCTTCAAATTCCTGGGAGTGCACCTCAGCCAGGACCTCACCTGGAAAAGTAACACATCCCAGGTGATCAGGAAGGCCCAATAGAGACTTATAGAGATTTCCTAAGAGTCTTACAGAAAAACCAGGTGGCACAGTGGCTGATGACTTCTTTCCAGCGGTCAACAATAGAAAGCATCCTCACATATTGTCACACTATGGTACACTGGACTAACAACTGTGGACAAGGCGGCACCACAGAGGGTAATGAGCACAGCACAAAAAATCATGGGCTGTCCCATAATTCCACTGGAGGAAATAGCCAGATCCCGCTGTCTCAACAGAGTGAGAAAAATCCTCAGGGATGACTCTCACCCTGGACTTCTTCATACTTCTACCATCGGGCAAAAGATACAGAAGCATAGCCAGCCGGACAAATAGGCTGAAAAACAGCTTCTATCCATGGGCCCTCCAACTTCTAAATGCCACATAACACAACTAGACTTAATACAACAGACTCACAATGACAGTGCAATATGTAAATACCGGTGGAATAATGTGTTTGTGTATATGTGTGTATATATATCTGTAGGTGGAAATGTATGTGGAAATGTGCCAACCTGGGCATTTCCTGGGGTTAGGGATTTGTTTATAAGTCTGGAGTTGTATTCTGAATTTGAATGTATTCTGTGTCCTGTGCTTTGTATGATTGTACCAATTTTCGCTGCACACATGTTGTGCATTGACAATAAAGGATGGAATTAAATAGAGCCATCCAAAATAGTTGTATGGGCAGAAAGGTTTGACACGCAGAATCTTGAGAACTACAGGTTGCAAGTAATAATGGTCATACAATGGGTGGATCATGTGGCCGACCCCATTTCGGGATCTTGCATCAGTCCTAAGTGTGAAACATGTGGGGCTGTGAAGCGCACCCATTGTTTGCTGGGGAGCAGTTCTGCTGAAAACGAAGAGGTGGTTTTCTGCAAGACTATTGTAAAACGTGGCCATGTGACCATCGGGACGCTGCAAATGGCTATAAATACAGCCGTGTGGACCAGTTCCAGAAGTCCAGTGATGTGACTAACAATTTGGGGGGGGGGGATCATTGGCACGTTAGATCCAAGTTGTAAGTCGCCTTTTTCTCGTACGTCATAACTTCAGCTGGCCAATATGCGCAAGTCAAAGAGTACTTTTACAATCCGGAGCACTTGTTAAAGAACAGCCTGAATTGCTTGGTATCTCCCTTGTAGCAAATGCTTAGCTGTCTTGTTAAACACAGAATGTGAACAGGTTTTGTACGCTCTTCCATCCGCTTTATCGGTAGCCTATTTACTGTTTTAAATAAGCCACAAGGAAAATGATTGTGCAAACGGTAGTTGGGAGCAATGAATAAGCAGCAGTCATCATTGCTGTGAATTACTTCTGCCTAAACTGAGCATACGCATAGAGACAGAAAATACATGTTTTATATAAAGGTGTTTTTAAATAGCAGCATAGGGCAGAATTGGGGTTTTCAAATGGAAAATCTATAAATAGTGCTAAGGCAAGTAACCAGAATTCATGAATATCATAAAAATGCTACCAAGGTAAGAATTATTAAAAATATTTCTTTTCCTGGATGTTGGATGAAAAAAAAGAGGTAATAAGCAAATCAGACCACATTTGTGAATGGTTTTTATCAATGCACACAGAAAATGTATATATTTTCTACAATCAGAAAAATTAACATCTTAAATCTCAACACTGTTGATGAGGGGGGAGAAGCAGTTTAGGGGAAAAGAGAGAGATCTGTTAAGTCAACCGCTGAAAAGGCAAGCAAATAACTAACATTATTGCCTGACAGTTTGATAGGGATGTACTGAATCTGTATTCATAATTTCAGTTTCAGGCTGAAATTCAGTGATTCAGAGGAATGCTATAGAGCCTTAACTTTAAAAATGTTTATAGAACTAAACACACAATGGTCTCCCAAGTCAGTCAAATAAAATATGTGCAAGAGAAAGAGGCTGATCGAGCTCCTTCAAGATTTCAAGAAATTATTTGGTCTTGGTTATATCTTTTGTATGAGATTTTTTTTTTTTTAATCTTAAAACCTATTCTTCTGGTGAACACTCTTTCATGGCAGTGTCAACTCATCAAATACAGTACTCTGTTTTTTCAAGACAGAAAGAAAAGATTAACATCATTAAGGCATCACACTGAGCTGCACTGTCTGCTTTTGAGAAATTAGAATCCGCTTAGTTAAACCTGAATACATGGAATGTTGGCACAGGAGCTGCAATGGGCTGCCATTCTCACCGATCCTTGAAATTGTCCTAACATACATACATTCTGAAATGGCTTTTAATTATACAAATTGAAAACTGGATAAAACTTCCAAATAATAACTAACGGGTAAAATAGGGGTTTGCTTTATTTTTATGTTATGTACAGAATACATGTCTCGTACTATGATGGGGCAGGTCAAATCAACAGCTATAACCTCTAAATTATGCTGCTTTTGTTTGCTTCTATTTTTAACCTGCTTGGAGATGATGTGTTCCAAACCAAATGGACAGAACAGACTGGATTTCCTAAGTTGGTTGCACACAATTAAAGAGAGTCTTTAAAAATCTACAGCCAAGTCAACAGTAATAATTTGTTGGTCTTAAGCAAAAAAGTTATCTTCTTGAACGAAAACACTCTAACTGAAGTCTTACAGCTTTAGGAAAAGATTAATAGCAGTTAAAGAGTAGATAGAACTGAATAAAGTCTGTTGTAAGTACCAATTTGATGAATCGGCTGAGAATAAATGGAGAGCTTGTCATTCAAAATTACTGTGTTAAATTACTAATGCAGAAATGTTTACTTACTCAAAACATGCAATCTATCAAACTAATAAGAGAGCTATATTCCTCTATATGTTTGATGATTCCTCTAGACAAAGTGTCTACCGATTGACAAGTTGCTAAACTTGCAAATCTTTTGATAAGCATACATTATTTAAAACCGGTAACAAGTTATAGTTTCCTTTAGTTTGCAAATCAAATTATGAACTATTTTATAAAGAGGTTTGGCTAAGCTGTATACTTTCGCAAATGGGGAGAAAATGCTGTTAAAAGAGTGCACCAGCCAACATAGAAAATCCAATTGTTTCTGCACAAGATTCAGTCCCAAATGATAGCTGAATTATGACTGTTCGTGTAAAGGTCTAGTTTCTTGCTCCTCCTCTTCATCTTCATCATCTTCTTCTTCTTCACAATCGCCTTCATCAGTCTGCTGGTCAAGCTCCTCTTTTGTGATCATTTCAAAATCATTCCCATTGCCACTACTGTGCTGGGACCGGTCGTCTTCCCGCCTGTCACTGTCTGTATCCGAATTCCGCTCTCCTCCAGAACCTTCTGATCCAAAGCGTTCCTGGGCATCAGCTCTGACATCCTCGTCTTCCTTTTTCTCACTATCAGATTTCTCTTCACTGTCAGATTTTGTCTGCTTTTTGGGTTCTAGTCGCTCCTCTTTCTTTGAGTCAGCCTTTGGTCCTTTGTATTCGTGGGTGTACAGGGGCCGGAAGGAATCAATGAAGCCTACGTCAGCGGTCAGGTTGGGTAGGAACCAGAAGTGGTGTCTTCCTCCAGTTATCAGCCAGATCATAAGGAAGAGGATGCAACGGGCTGCAAGAAGGAAATGCCCAAGTAAGTTGCTTTTAGAACACAGCTGCATTTATAGCAGTACACAGTAAACACCCCAAATGGAAAATAGAAGCAAAATCATTTCAATGTTACTATTCAATCTATTTTTCTACTTCTCCCTATAAACATGGTAAAGTGGTTTACAAAATACACAATATTAAGCTGAGAGGTCCCCTTAAATACTTTCATTATGTCTTCTATAAAGTATCTTATCAGCCCGCCCTCCCCCCAATTGTTTTTATTCTTGGATTTGGAGTAAGAGTTTTTCAACAGCAATAGCACTCAGACTTATATTGCACTCCATAGTGCTTTACAGGACTCTGAGTGGTTTACAAATGTCAGCATATTGACATAGCAATCTAGGTCCTCATTTTATACGACCATGGAAGGATGGAAGGCTGAGTTAGCCAATCAGGATTGAAGTCTTGGCCCTGAGCAGTGAATTAGCCTGCAATACTGCATTCTAACCAAATGTCTATGGAGATTCTTAAGTCATCTAGGTCATAGTTGTCCCGAAGGCATTTTTTCAAGAGGCAACTGTACTTTCTTGTTTTTCTTTGAAGATGTTTTGCTTCTTAGCTAAGAAGCTTCTTCAGCTCTCCATTCTAACCACTGCATCACCAAGGGTCAGTTTTTCAGCTTTCAAGTCCCTATTTCTTTGAGCTAAATAATTGTTTATAAATCTGGAAATGTATTCTGTATCTGAATGTATTCTGTGTTTCTGTGCTTTATGTGATTGTACTGATGGAGGCTCATCCAATTTCACTGCACATATGTTGTGCATTGACAATAAAAGATTGAACTGAATTGAATTAATATCAGTGAGAATCTTCTTTATGTACAGGAACTGCTGCTGGAAAAAATTGGCTTAGCAACCAGAGAAAAGTTGAATCCAAGTGCCTAACAATTTACAGACTTTAAAGGATGAGAGTTTGTTCAAATCCTACCATGTATATGTTTACTATGCACCATTATCCTATATATAAATGTTTCCCATATAGCCTAAATTTTATCATGCAGGAAAAATGGTATTTCTATCTGATAATTAACTATGTGCTAGACTGAGACATTGTTTTAAAAGCCATAAGTGTAGATAAAATGGAAATAAAGTAATTATTACTTTCAAGAGACATTTTTCAAGCAAGATTTCTTTTACCCACTGTATAAAATATGGGTCAATATCCTATCACTGCTTAATTCTGTAATGTACTGATTTGGTCTATGATCATGTTAAATGTGAATGAATAAAATAACAAAAAGAAAAAGAAAACCTGTGTGTTATGTAGCAGTTGATCAAGTTGAACTGATCTCTCAATAGGAGAAGTAAGATTTCTGCTTGGAGTTAGTCTGAGCATCCATTGATGTAGAGGAGACATTGTCTCTGAATGCCAGGCCTGATACAGAAGGCAGCCCAGGGAACATGTGTGCCTCTGAGCAGATGTCAAGGTGTTCTTCACAACAGCTGTTACTGAATTTCCTCTCCACCTTCCAAAGCGGATAGACTTTGACTTATGATCATTCATTTAGTGACTGAAGTGCTGGAAAAACAAGACTGGTCTTTGTAGTTAACGACTGGCACAACGCCCCCATGACCACGTGATTGTGAGCCAGGTGCTTGGCAACTAGATTGCATTATGATGGTTACAGCATCCCGGGCTCATGTGGTTGCCATTTGTAATCTTCCCACCTGCTTCCAGCAAGCAAAGTCAATGGGGGTGTTGCAGTGGTGGGATTCAGATAATTTAACAAACGATTCACTCAGTCAGGGGAGGCATGGCCCATTGATGTCCTCCAGCTCTGCTGCACGTGCGGGACGAGCCTTTATGACTGAACACAAATAGTGACAATTATGGAAAGAAAGAAAGAGGGAAAGTGGCTTTCTCCTTCCCTTGCACAAGCCGCTCCGTTGCATGAGTGCCCAGGATCCACTTTGATAACGTGGGAGGTAATTTAACAACCAGTTTGCGTGAAGTGGCTGAATCCCACCACTGGAGTGCTGGCAGGGAATGTTGCAAGTTGCAGTGATATACTGCCTTGCTTAATGGGTGCAGCATTTATAATGATTTTTTCCCCCAATCATGGTCTTAACTTGAGGACTACCCCTAGGGATTAAATCTCATCTTGGAAGCAGAGTGGGTGTCCTAGAGGAATAGTGTCAACAAAAGCAATTCAGCATGAAAGTAAATATTTGGATCCATCATTTTGTAAGTCTGAACCAAATATTCTTGGCCTTTACACTGTGATGGCGCTGTGGTTAGAATGTAGTACTGCAGGCTACTTCTGCTGACTGCCAACTGCACGCAGTTTGAGTTCATCTCATCAGCTCAAGGTTGACTCAGCCTTCCATCCTTCCTAGATCAGTAAAATGAGGACCCAGATTGTTGGGGGCTTCAAGAGGGATATAAAGCACGGTGAAGTGATCTATTAAGTCTACGTGCTATTGCTACCTTATGCCTGGCTTTTCCTAATTCCCAAATAAAAAGGATAAGGCTTGAGTATCTATAGTAAGCCTATGGACAGAAACTTCTTTTTCTGTTACTGTTAATGATGTAATTTTTGCAATAAATACTCGCAAAATCGAATTAGATATGGCAATCTTTAGAGGGAGGAAGTTACAGCCACAAACCATATTCTACATACTTTCAAAGGACGTTCTGAATATTTATTAAAATTATTGTTAAAAAGCATAGAAAGGTACAGTACGCTACAGTTTGTCAAGGGTTATAAATCAAAATGATTCATTTTGTCTGCAATTATTAATACGTAGGTAATTAGAATGATCCATGATTTCAGAGAAGCACCCCGTTTTACTGATTTTTGACTGTTTTGCTACATTTAAGGTCTACTTTTCTAAATCTGCATACTGTAATGATTTGATCAATAAACAGATTTTTTTAATAAACAAGAAACCAATGAAATTGTCTCCCCTGCTGCTTTCCCCCTCACTTTCATGTTTTTGAGCTGTTTACACCTAGTTTTACTTTAATGCCAAGTATAGATTCCATTTAAATTGATCCAGAGATTTGTTTTGAGCTCAGATAACTACATGTGTAGAAATGAAGCAGGTTAATTGCTACAGAGCTGTATCTTTACCCCCAACTTCATCCCCAGATGTTGTTGAAATAAAGAAATCGTTCAGAATTATGGATATAGAGCAGAAAATACTATAAATGGATTTGAAAGCCACAATCTAGCCTCTCAGCCACTGCAGACCAGATGCTTTTTATGTGACCTCAGTGCAGCTAATTGATAAGGAGAGGGGAAAAAGTAAAAAAAAAAAATTCCCAGGACAGCAACAAAGCTAATGAAAAAACATCATGCGTGGCTCCTACAACGTCATGGTTGCAAAAGCAACCAAGCAGGCAAGACGTCTCTCTCAGGACTGGTGCACTTAGTTTATCCCATGAGAAAGAAAAAGCAACTGGGATATCCAAATTACTTCTTATAGCTCAAAAGAAGCTAGTTTGCGGCCAGCTCAATGCTGACATACAGTGGCCATCTAAGAAATATGCACATGAGGCACTTCCAATAGGCCCAAAAGTTTTCAAGATGGGCCATGGAAAGAGAAACAGAGAAACAAACCAACAACTTACCAACTGCCAGGAGAAGAATGCTTGCCACAAAACAACCAGCACCTACGCTCAAATAATAAACTCCCACACGCATCTCCGCAGGCCAGAGTGGGAACAGAGTTGCAGCTATAACAGCAGTCACTGTTAAATGAGATAGATATGTACATATATGCATGAGAATTCGTGAGCAATTTAAATTTGGTTTTGGACATTTAGCTTTGTCTCATTGCTTATATCTATCAGTGATGTTCAGGAACGTGCTATTGTGACTGTTTTTAACCTGGTACGTCCTTTGGGTTATTTGCTTTTATTTGCACAGGAAACACTATTTGCACAGTGGTTTTGAAATGGTCAGTGAGGTGTTCTTTTTCATTTCAATGGGATTGAACCAAGAGATCTTTGTGGAGGAATGCTGTCTCAGAACCAACAAGACTGCTTTAATGATTAGAAGCAAGAACATCTACACCATTTTTGGTAATTTTTCCTGGACCTCAGTTTATATACTTATGTATTCAATTACTATAACCAATAGTTAAATTTCTGTAAAAAAAAGAGATTGCCCTTTGTTCTGAATTTTTGCATATGTTCACTTCTGTAGATGGATCCTACTGATACATCTATATCTATAGTCTGACTGAAAAAAGGTATCAACTTTGCTTCATTTATTTCCTATGTAAAATCAACTGATGTGCATGTGTGCAAATGTAACTGTCTCCTTAGATTCAGTAACTGGTTATGCCATCTTTAGTTGCAATAACTGCAACCAAACACTTCCAGTAATCAGTGATCGGTTTCTCAACTCACTGTGGAGGAATTCTGGCCTGTTCTTCACTGGCGACTTGCTTTTAACGCAGTAATGCTGAAGGTTTGTTTGCATGCACTGCTCATTGTGTGACTGGCCCAATATTTCTAGTTATGGCCCTTTAGAATCTATGTATGAAAACTTCATTGCTTAAGTATCCAACCTTTAAATAGAGCGGGTCTGACTCTGATTGTTTAAAGAGGTACTCAACAGGCCTTAATTATCTCTTTAATTGAACTGATTATTTTGCCACAGACACGTTTGCATTTTGGGTAATTTTCTTCATTGTTATAAATGAAACAAGCATCACATTTTGTTTTTGTTTTTTTTTCAAGCATACACTCATTATACCCCCAGGAAACTCTGAAAACATTATGTGGCAAAGATACACAAAAATTCAGAAAATCTGAATGGGGCAAATACTTTTGCAGGTTATATAAATAGCCTGTTAGTTTTACCATATCCCATTCCTAATAAACTGGAATAGATTGGAACTTGGGGGAAAAAATGATCTGGCTCCATCCTTGCCTATGCATAATTTCATTCTTATTAATAACATTAACGTTCTTTAGAAGCATCAGAAACCATATTCCAAAGAATATTGTGGGTGGCATTCATTTTGCCTTTCTAAGATTACTGAACATCTTTGAAAATTGCTAGAGAGACAAGGTGTCTATTGTCCATATTCCATTTCAATATCAAACTTGTAATTATAGACTATAGGACTTGTAAGACTTGAAATGGAACAAATCTCACCTGTGTCTTTAACATTAAGCCATTCTGAAAAGTGGAAAAGTGGTTTGGCAAAGATGCTGTGATAAATTTTTCCTAAAATAGCAGTGTTACATGCATATGTTAATTATTATTCATGTAACTAAGAAGCTAGGCTACTTAACATAATTCCTCACATCTGAAGAATATGGTGAGAAGAAACCCTTGCTGCATTTACATAGTTCTAGTTTACTTGTCATCACACTAGAATTCTCTTTTGAAAATGTCATTTGGAACAAACTAAAAATCACAAAACTTGGGCATATAATTACTAGCTCTACTATACTGCAGTATTTCAACAGATTCAAAACAATATTTCATATTCTAGGTTGAGACTCTTAAAAAAGTTTATTACTAACTTATGCAGGGTTTTTTTCCCCTTTCTTTTACTAGTTCTGAGATTCTGAAGCAGGTGGTACAACTCAGTTTTGATGAATCAAGTAAACACTTTAAAAAATGGCCCTTGGGAAAGACACAGATGTGTTAAGAAACAGACAGCTTGTTTATAAGTTTGGATATTTAACTCATTAATGCTCCTTCTGACTCACCAAGTATGAGGCCCATTGCAAATGTTTTAAAATGAACAGGGTCATAGATCCATACATATACCTGAAAGGAGAATGATTATGCAAAAATTAAACCAGATCTAAAAAGGTAAAGAGTATAGCTTATGAGAAAGCTAACTGAAAATTATATATCATTTTCTAGAATTAATTTTGATAATTTCTAGCATGGTACAAAAAGACACAAGAAAAATTCTTCTGGACAAAACCAAATCTCAATCTAATCAAATACTCTGTTTTCCATAGAAAAATATCATTTCGGTGTCACTCAACATATACAAATTATTTGGATTACATAAATCTAACAAGGCTGTAGCAAGCTGTTCGAGATTCTGTTCAAACGGTAAAATTCAAACTAACCAAATCTTAAATTACTGAAACAAGCAAACCTCCTCCTTCAGCTTCATATATAAGAGTATTTATACTGATCCTGATTTTTCAGGAAAAAAACATTATTAATGATATCACTGATAGCTCAATGAACATATAAATTAAGGGTGAATTTATAGGAAATGATCCATACATTAAAAAAGCCAGCCTCATAATGTTATTGCATACATTGATAATGTGCACTGTTCTGCTTGACCATGCATAAAACATAATCATGAGGTTCCAGTTTATCTTGGAGCAGTTTATAAAGGCAATGAAGGACAAATAACCAATTAAGAAGGGGAGAGATAAAAATCTGTAAAATTAGGGATGCCAGATCAGATTTTCTCCTTTCACAGTACTGAAAAATTTAGCTAACTGAGCAGAAATAGATTCAAGACAAAGAGAAATAAATTCAATCCGAAACAGCATATATTAGAGTGGTATCAGATGTATTCATGAAGAATGTAAATTCATATTAATAACAATAGCAGATTCAGAAACTTTAAACATCTAAATACCAGTTCTAAGAAGTCAAATTAAAAGGCTTCTTCCTCTGGTCCAATTTCCTTAAATTTATGGAAAACCAAGCTCTGAAACTGGCAACAGCTTTTAGTTAAAACTAGATAGCAACAATTCCTCACATTTATTGTAACATTACAAAAACTGCATTGAGCAAGAAACAGGGAAAAATGCCTGTGATAATGAGTGTGCCCTGAATGAAGAAAATCTGATAACCTATCACTATTATAGTTCCAGTATTTTGCAAAACATATAAAAGGAATTCCATAGCTCTCCTCTGCAATTCTGGGACAGGTGATATGTGTGCTTTCAGCATGCACTGAAATACTATGCTGCCTTAAATACTGTTTGCTTAATAAATGCAATTCAAGCTGGAGGGAAAATTGCTTAAGCAAAGAGGAATTTAGCAAAAGCTGAATTTAACAACTTCATAACTGTAAACTTTACTTTACAGATATAAAACTATATTTAGGAGGATTACAAGATAATTGGGAATGTCAGCATATTGCTTTAATACATTATTATCTACCAAAGACTGTATTATCAATGACTGAAGTACCCAATTTTGCCAAATAAATATTATTGTAATGAATCCTTCATATACACCCATTTCCTGCAGTTAGTGTTGCTCCTAGAAATATATGCAATTCGTTAACATAGCACAATGCTTTATTTATTTGACTTATACCACTGGAACTAAGACTCTTGGCAATTACACAGTTAGTATGCTATAAAACATGCACATTATAAAGACTCAATAAAATAAACATAAGATGACATAAGACAATCTATATCTATCACTTTACATGTATGATTTAGTACAAATCCTTTACATGTATGATTTAGTACAAATCCTGATTTAGTACAAATCCTGAAGGCTGAAAAATCAGTCATAATTTAATTCTTTTTAATTTTATAATAGTGTACTTTCATTGTTATTCTGGGAAGCACATGGTAGGCTATTAGTGGGCATATTCGATTTTGTTATCATGAAAATGTAAACATTTGGCTTTAAAACTTGTCTAGTGGATATGCTAAACTTATGGTAGATGTAATATAATTTTAAGAATCTGACAAAATTATTCCTGAAAATATTACTCTTGAATTATATCCATTGAACTGTATGTCTTTTACTGACAGAGAATTCATCTTTATATTTAACGGCAAGCAGTTTACTATATCAAATCTTGTGCAGTGCCATGTAGGGTCTTGCAACAGATAAGGGGTCAACAGCAACATTGGTAGCAAATGATTGCCTACTGCTTTTATATTATTATCTATTATATTTTATACAAAACTGTTTATTGTCTAGCTGTGTTAACATTCATAGGCTAATGTAAGTCTCTTGGCCTCAATAAAGAATGTATTTATTCACACAGAACCATGCCTTCAGTTTCACCTGTTACTTATTCATCTGATACTAGCACATCACGAAGAATCCAATTATACTAGAGAATTTGCCATATTTTATATAGATTTTGAACACCCAGCCCCTATCTCTTAGGTTGACACTTTTCATCTAGATTACAACCCTGGAATTTCCTGAAGTATTCTCATGCAAATTCTGACCACATCCAACACTGCATTGGGGTTTTTTGAGATCAGCTAAAATTAATTAAGTGCTGCCAACAAACATTACAGTTTCAGAAGAGATATCATACCTCATTTCCATCCAGAAAGACTTGATCTTCATGAGGCTCAAGTTTAAATTTTCTCTTTGTCTCTTTCTTCTTAGGTGTCCCAGGAGTCTCATCCTAGCAGTATATAATGGGAACATAAAGAATGAAATAGAGTTTCAAACTCAAGGCTGGGGGGGGGGGGATCTGGCCCAGAGGGTACTTAGATCTGGCCCCCAGGGCCAACCTGGAAACAGTGAAGGACTAGCCTGCAGTGCTTCTGCCAGTGAAAAGAAGCTTGGGAGCCCATTTTCACTGGCAGAGTGCTGGGGCTGCCACTGGTGCCTCCAACACAAGTGACGTTGAGCTAGCCACTCCTACTTTGGCCCCCTGAAGTCTAAACAATCCTGATGAAATCAAGTTTGATACCCCTGCTCCAGTAAGTATTCAAGTTATTTTAGAGATATAAAAAGCCCTCCTTCATCTCTCTCCTGCTAATTGTCTGAAACACCTAACTTCAGGAGGAAGATTGGATTCGATCTTTCTGCTAGGATATCTTTAAAATTAGATGCCTTTACATTCATAATTTCCCACTTCATTTCCTCTATATATATAACCTTATTTTAAAGATTAAGATCTTTAAGATCTTAAAAATAAATATTAGATATTTACTATGCAATCAGATACCCTCTGATTGTTCTGCCCACTGAGTCACTTTGTTTCCTTAGAACACAAAGTTACACAGTCTGGTGAATTCTTGTTAATTGACTATCTTTATTAAACCAAGAATCAAACTGCATTCTTTTGAAACAATAAATTGACTATACTCACTGGAGCAAAATTTGAAACAGCTCAAATATTTTGTTCTGATCTGAAAACATGGCTTTCAAAGCATTCATACTTTATGTCATGCTTCGGATAATCAAAATGGATGTTTTCTAACACTGGAACGCTTGAAACATTATCACTCAAAACTGTCCAGTTTTGTTCCAAGGCCATGCTATAATTTTGTTTCAAACTGAGAACACTTAAAATGGCTGTTTCAAACTCATTTTGCCTATAAATCTACTATGAAATCTCTCACTACTATATATCACCAACCACCTAAAAATGGATAACTAGTACTAGTTAAATACTGATGAGGATCACTTAAAGCAGAACTGGAGAAACTTGGTCAACCAGATGTCTAGAATTTATTGTTATTTTTGAAGAATATGTTATCAGTGAGACCAGTGTCTTATAAGTACTGTAATAAACAGGTTGTGTCAAGATTAAAACAATGTTGCCTGCATAGATTATCTTCTAATGAAATTTAGGAAATTTCAGCTAATACAAGACTCTGCTGTTAATACACAGGTAGGGCAGTTGACATTTCATTACACTATACCAATTTTTCATAGTTATACTGGTTAACAATTATGTATGAAATGCACCACCTCATAATGCCTGTTTTAAATGTTCCTAAAATAGGTCATCCCAGGTATAATTGGAGATGGTCTAATAAGATTATAGAAAATTCTATAAAATAAAATTTTGCTCATCCCTGTAAGTTAATCATTTGTTTTCAGAATCACATTTGCCATGATGCTGCAAATATTCCCAGCTGTAAATAGTGCTTTCAAAAAAATCCATCATTACATGAACTTGAAAAGGAATGGCAGGCAGAGAGAAGTGCTATAGTTATACATAGGCAAACAAAAACCAGGTTAAGACGTCTAAGTGCATAGATGCATATTGAGTTCTGGTTTCATTTGTATGTTTAGGTTCCATCTTAACTAAATACGTTTCTTAGAGTATAGCTTGATCTCAGCTAAACATGGAAAACTGTGCTCACCTTCTTGCCCTCTTCTTTTTCACCATCCTTCTTTTTTTCTTTTTCTGTTTTAGCCTTTTCTTCTTTTCCATTATCTTTTTTGCTCTTCTTCTCATCTTCCTTTCCACTCTCAGTCTTTCCTTTTTCTTTTTCCTTTTCTTTCTTTATGTCCTTGTCGGGTTTCATTTTCATCACTTTTAGTGCTCGGTGAAAAAACTGTTTCTTTAGAAGTCTTTAAAGAGAATTACATTTGCCTTTTATTTGACAGATAATGCACAGTGGAATTATAAGGTATTGTAGCTTTTGAAATGTAACTCTAACCAAGCAAACTGCTGATTTTAATTACTATTTCTTTTGATGGACTTTCTAGAATGTAGCAAACCACACATATCCTTAAAAAAAATTAAAAGACAGTATTTGGAACAGAATTTGAGTTTGGCTCCATATAGCACTATTTTATAAATCATTTTAGACATGTGATTAAGAAAAGATCTAAAAATGTATCCATCGTTCTATAGTCATATATTTACAACATTCACATTTCCAACTGTTTACTTTTTTATATTGAATATATGTGTATTTTTAATTACATGTATAGGGTCATCAACATTAAAAATCATTTTACAATGGCCCTATTTTGACAACCTACCCTACCTAATCCAAGAGCAAAGGAATTTCTCCTACAACGTGATGATAATTACTGAACAGCATTTCTTCAACTAGTATAATGTCTGAAAACACTGCCTTCAGGATCCAGTTACCAACTTAAAGAGTATCAAGTGTGTTATTTCTACAACCATAGCCATTTTCCTAGTTTAACTGAGCATAGTATAATTAAAAGCAGATTTCAGTTTTTATTTTCTATTTTTAACACACTCTGGTTTAAATTCAAACATGGCTGCCCAAAAGTGCTGTTGAAGGAGCAAAGTTTTATAAACCCAACTTTTCTCTGGAGTATTCCCCAAAGCTGTTCTGGAGAGTCAATGGGATCCTGAAAATGAAGACTGGGAGCTTCAGGCAAAAGAGAAAATGATGGAAGTCACCCATTTCATCTCACGAACCAGCAGCTTGCTGAAGGATCTTTTGTGTACTATCATCTAGATGTATTTTCTTTCATTCAATTGTGTCCAATTCTCAGCAACTGCTTGGACATTGCCCTGCAGTTTTCTTTGTAAGGTAAGGGGTTTACCATTGCCATCTTTCTAAAGCTGAGGGAATGACCGACCCAAAGTCACCTGCTGACTTGATGAGTAACGTGGGACTAAAACTCATAATTTCCTGATTTCTGGCCTTATGCCTTAACCACTACACTAACTAGCTATCACTATATACCATGTTGCCCCAAAAATAAGATTCGGTCTTATTTTATTTTCAGCTCCAAAATAAGCGCAAGGTCTTATTTTCGGGGGACATCTTGCCTGCTTACCTTAGGACCATCGCATTCATGCCTCAACACCTGTCATGCCACTGCTCAACTTCTGCGGCCGCTCATGGCAGGATGCCAAGTGGTTCGTCGCGTCGGTGGCACTGCTCACAGAACGGCACAAGGCTCATCCTGCTGGTGCCGCAGCTCGTGTCAGGACACTGCATGCAATGTTCTGCTGTTGCACGTGCAAGCAGCGGCATCAGCACAATGAGCCTCATGGCATCCTGCCGTGAGCAGCGGCACCAGTGCAACAAGTGATGCGTCTTGTGGAGTCTGGCCATCAGCGCCCACAAGTGGCTGCACAAGTCGGGCAGCAGCGTGACAGGTATCAGGGCGTGGGATGCCTGGCTGCGGCGGTCCTAAGGTAAGCAGATGCAGTGTGCCTGGGGCAGATTCTCCCCCCCTCCCTAGATTGAGTTTTACACCTGCGCCTCGCCCCACCTCGTACAACCAGATAGTGGCAGGGGCTTAATTAGGACTTATTTTGGGGTGGGGCTTATGTTAGGTGCAGACCTGGTTTGGGAATAGCACCATGCAAAACAGACATGCACTACAGAGGATGGTACGCTCAGCTGAGCGCATCAACTGCATCAAACTCCCTGAGCTGCACTCCATCTACAACAAACGCTGCCGGACCAAAGCTATGAAGATAGCGAAGGACATCAGCCACCCTAATAACAGACTGTTTACCATGATGTGGTCAGGAAAGCGTTTTTGCTCTCTGAAGGCCAACACAGAGAGACTGAGAAAAAGCTTTTTTCCACAGGCAATACGGATACTAAACCAGGAACCACAAGAACACTCAGGACTATAACAGGAACCACGACTGTATCTAACTCCCACCTTCCCAACTATCCCTAACTTATTTCCTACCCTACCCTCCCATTTTGCCTTAATTTACTCGCGGTCCCGGGTGGTCGCATAAGCATTTCACTGCATGTCGTACCGTGTATGACTGTTTATGTGACCAATAAATCTGAATTTGAAATGTGAAAATCGGACTAGGGCTTGTTTTGGGGGTAGGTGGTATATACACAATAGTTATATTTATAAATATGTATTTAGCAATATTCACAACCTTTGCAATAACTTCCAAATACCAAGATCCTACCTGTTACAATAATCCACTACAGACTCTCGAGTTGTAAACAGAGCTTCTTCTCCTTTCTTGGCTTTTGCCCACTTAGAATCCAAAAGGCAGTCCACAGCTTTGGAAGCTAATTGAGAGAGAAAGACACAAAACTTTCAAAAGCGCACTCAGCATAAAAATGTGGTTGGCCTTCAATGTCATTTGATCCCGCGCATGAGTTGGGCTAGCATCGAGGGGCTTTCACTTACAAACTGCTATATTGGGCTAATGACACTATGGAGAATAACTAGTATTTGCCACATTTTGTCTTGAACTAAAAATGAAGAGATATCCAAAATATGTAAAATCATGCCTAGCATGTGTCAAGGTTTTTTCCCTCCACCTCACAATATTATGCCAAGTGATTTCAGGAAATAGAATGGAAGAAAATGACTGTCAAATGATTATTCTATTATGCACAGTCCATACATGACTGTCACAATGCCAAGAGTTTTTGAAACATCCTGCCTATTTTCAACAAGTTTCACTGTGTCTACTGGGGATTATTCTCTCATTCAGCTGACTGTAATACTCAATTACAAAATCCCTTAAATCGTACAACTTCTGACAATGAGATAGAGCTTCATTATTTAGGTACACACAATAATCAACTTACCAATGAAATAATCAACTCTGTGTCCCACCATGTTGGTAGACTTGGTTGGACAGTTGAAGCGCAGGTATTTAGCAACAGCCTTCTCTTCTTTAAATGGTTCTCCCACTTCCTATAAAAGAAATATGTTTCAGCAGAGCATCTTCATTTTGATTCAGAAGTTATGAGACTTCTTACTAATTTTCACAGACTTCATGTGTCTATGAAATATAATTGTTTATAAATACTGGCCAAGACTGATTGAGAAAGCAGAGGCTTTGGGCTTGTCAATCAACTGCCACCCATAATTACTTTAGGCTTTCACTTGCCTCTGAAGCCTAAATGCATTCTCTGATGTACTCACTGATTCAACATATTCTTAAGATACGTTCTTCAATCTCTTCCCTGTTCTGGGAAATCCGTAGTTCTTTGTTTCTTCCCTAAGGGGATCAAAACTGAAATCGTAGAAGGCTTTTTTCCATTATAATAATGGAAATAATATAATAATTTCATTTAATAATGAATTTTGCACTATGGAATAATATGTCTACCTGAACTTAACTGCCATAGTTTGATCTTTAGATAAGAAGATTTTCAAGTGCTTCAAGCATGTAACCTGCATAGTATGTTTTACGTGCTAAATTTAGTTATGACTACCTGGTTGTATTTTTTTCTCTTTTTTATTGTATGCTTTACAAGTGATTTATTTATGTATTAAATTTGCATGCCACCCATCTCCCCTACAAAGCGACTCTTATATGATTGTTTTAATTATATTTTAATTTATGGCACTTTTGACTGAAAACTCCCAACAGTGCAATCTATGAAAATCAAATAAATAAATGCGTTTTAGTAAAAAAGCAAACTGGAAGCTGAGCAGTTTTACTGTAACAGTTAAGGCTAAAACACCAGATTCTAAAATAGTTGCATTAATTTCCCTCCATCATTCCAATTTCCCAGTAAAAAGGCAGTAAAATAGCAAGTAATGAAATGGCAAAAGCATGTAAACAAATCTTGCTTAACTGTATGGCAATGATACAGAAATCCTGTTAAACAATGTCTACCTTTAAAGACAAATCATGTGAAACAACCTTATTGGTGATAGTTGCTTCTTTTCTCACTTTGTAAACTAATAGCAGTCCTTATAATACCATATAATATTATTATATAAGGACACAAATTCCATGCACCATATTTAACAGGTCAAATTAATAATTTTTCAAAATTCGGTTTGAATACATAAACAGTCACTGAATTAAAAATAAAAAAAAAATGCTTCACCCTGTTACTTCTTTAATAGGAAGCAAACTGCAAGAGAGATTACCTCAGCAAGTGTTATGGAGGATTTGGGAGATTTATAAATAATTTTCTGGGCAACTTTATTCCACAAGAAATTTCCAATTCTACTCTAAATATCTAATGGTCCGAACAGTCTAAAGGGGAATCTGATGAAACCCCTGGACTAAATATAAAGCTGTTAAATTTGATTTGTATAAAAATAAGAAGACAGCTAAAGAATACTGAGCTATCTCAAAAAACACATTTTTGCTTATAAACACTTCAGCAGTTACTTCTACTGAAAGCAGTTGACTGATACATTTTGTTAATCACTATTCAAACAGCAGTATATATGTAAACACAAACTAAAAATATTAAAAATGATAAGCCTTGCCTCAAATGTCTTGTAATCTAAATTTCCACAACAGCAAGACAACAGAGGGATGAAGCAAAATGTAGTGAAACATCAAGAAAAAATTTACTCATTTATACTTTCCCATATCTTGACTGTTGGACCTGTTTTAGATGGAATAATTTTCCAGTATATAGGCCTCAGACTTAAAATACATTAGTTTTTTTTTCTTTTTTTAGTAAGACATAATGTATAATTAAGACTGACTCAATTCTAACAAACAAACAAACAACCCTATTACAGGCAACTCAAAAAATAAATTTCCACCACGGCTTTAAATACACTTTGCAGGACATTAGTAACAGCTGGCAGAGGAGATAAGCTATTTGGGCATTGGATTCGCAAGTAAGCAATGCTTCACTCAGACTTCTGACTATACATTTACAAGGTCTGGAAATACGAAAGAATAAAAATCTGCATGAGAATCCACCTCCTTGATCATATGACATGCCAGCTTCTATTAACACCCAACATTTGACCACACAAAATTACTAACCCGCTTATTTTGCCACAGGTCATGAGGAAGCCGTGGCTTGTACAGAGGTGTACCGTCAGGATTTCCACCTACAACTTCCCACATGGAGCTTTTGTGCAGTGGAAAAAACGAAGACGTCCAGTGTAAATACTATTACACCTAACACAGAAGCTCTTACAGTTGCAGAACAGGTAATCAAACTACTAGCTGACTAGCAAACTATACCTTACACTGTGCAAGCTAGCATGGATAAGGAAATACAGTTATGTAAAATAGGAAGGAGTGTTATCATAGCTCAACACTCTTACAAATTCACCTCAATATGTTAACATCCTTTTTTTGGTTAGAGGATTGTTTAGGAATGGTGTAATAGGAAAGGATTACAAAAAGAGCCATCTAGTTAAAAGGTTTGGAAGGTTTGAAGACTTAACTGACATTTAGTTCATATGTCTAAAAGTCCTTGAATCTACTGCTTGAATGTCAGAATCGCGCTGCGCACAATGGTCATATTAAAAATATCCATAATCAACATATACACGAACGCATGTGTTTCCATTTGCAAGCCACATAGTCTAATCCTGAAACTAGCTGGGTGACCAGGGGCCAGTCACTCTCTTTCAGTCCAATTCACTTTGCGGGATTATTGTGGAGAAAATAGGAGGAGGAAGGTGTGCTGGATATGTTTGCTGCCTTGAGTTATTTGTAAAAATAATAAAGTTGGGGGGGGGGAAGGGGGAGGGAGGAAAGGAAGGAATTGACCCAAAGCAATCTGCTGCTCAAGGCAAAGAATTAGATGCCGAGCTCATTTCCTAAGATGGACAGACAATCAGACTGGCACTTGAGGTTTTTGCAGGTCTCCCTCATTATATTCAAAGCAGAAAGCTATTTTAGGGTTAGAGTCCAAGAAAGTTATGTAATATACACTGCTCTATCCTCATTGGGAAATTCAGAGGTGCAGCCTAAAGCACGGTCTTTGAGTTTGCAGTGCTACAAGGTAAATGTATGTGTATGAACCTTATAAAATGAACAATATAATCGGTCATCCACATGTGACACCAGAACTCTGTAAGGCTGTGACCTGGGGATTCCTTACTGCTCTGCCTGGACAAACTGCTTGTTGGCTTGTTCAGCCAACTAGAAAGGAAAGCTCAGGTTGCTTGTCTGACAAAGCAACATGCATGTAAATTCTGTATATACAGCATCACATTGTATGGCCGGAATGTCCCAAATCAGCACCTGACACCAGCAAATGTTTCAAACAATGAACTTTATTTTAGAAGCTATTTCAACATCAGTGATGATGACTGTTAAAGAACTGAATCAAAAACGTGCAAGAAGAGGGAGAAGGCACAAAAGTGATCAAGAGAGGTGTAAGCTGCATAAAATTGAGTAAAACAAATAATTTTCAAAGTAATGTTTAGTTTTTCATATTTAAATACCTTGTGTAATTGTAATACTACAGATTAGTGTTAAAATTAGGTTAACATATAAGTATCAACAATAGAATCAGTTCAGCATGAATATGTAAAAAAAAAGATACTTATCCAATCAATAAGAATCTATCCTTATTTAATGGAGCATCCAAGCTTTGAATCTTAAAACTTAATGTTAATAGAAATCCAAAGTTTTTGACATAGTACAACCCATGGGTGATCTTAAAGCGTAAAAAGAGTTTGAATGTTAAATTAAAATCAGTATCAAAATTGTTTTTACAAATTCAAGGTCATTTTGGACATTGAAGCACACTCCCACAATTTGATCTGCCATTCTTCCATACAAGAAAATGTTAAGTGGTTCCAATGAAAAGTGCAGAATATTTTAGGGGTTATTAGCTTGCACAAAACTAGTTAGTTATACTTTATGGAAATACAAATAGTTTAAGTATTTAATAAAATATGGCAAGCTGGAAAGGGACATCAACTTTAGAATCATTACTTTCTCAACAGTTTTTAGGAAACAATTTGTCAATTTAGCAACCAACACTGAAATAATTCACTGTCAGTAAAGCATTTTATATCAATTTTCTTTTACTATGATCCTGTAGTGACTGTAACTTTAATATTTTCCTTTTCTTGCATATAAATTATCTACATTCTATATCCATTTGATCATACAATCTTTAACTTGTTCAGTTTCTGAATTATACAGTACTTCGCCAGCAGCTTATAAATAAAACCTCACGAGGGCTCCACATTTTCTTTAGAAGTTGTTCAAATTCAGGCAAGTCTCTGAGTGCTTCATTCGCTTTTATAATTCTTTAAGGACTATCCCCTGTATGTATGTGAAGAGACCAGAACCAGTCAGCTGGTGTTGATAATTTGAAAGACAAAATTGTTGTCGGGGTCTGGCTCTTCTAATTGCTCCAGGACAAAGCATTCTTGGGCGAGCTGAGGAGATCAAAACCAAGAAACTCCTAATGCACTTGGGAGTAGTACCCTCTCATAGCCATGCCTCCAGCTAGTGCTTTGGCAAACTAACCTCTGTTCTTTCTTCCCTGCTCTGTCGGGACAAGCTGATTATCAAGTTTGTCCAGGTAGAACAGGGAGAAAAGCCTGGAGAATGGCCTGGTAGGATTCCAGTTTTTGAGGGGTCCTTGGTGCTCTCTGAGCTTGCTTGTTTTCTTGCACACGTTTCATTGCCCTAACTAGGTAACATCACCAGTGACTGATGATGCCACCTAGCTGGGTAATGAAATGTCTGCAGCAGTGGTAGAATTCAATTTTTTTTACTACCGGTTCTGTGGGTGTGGCTTGAGGTGTGTGGATGGGGGTCATGTGACTGGGTGGGCAGTTTCTGTAAGCAGGACAATAAAGATTAGGCTAGAAAGAACACCAGAATGTTTTTTTCCCTGCCTTCCTGACAGGACTAACCCTGTAAAGTGGAAAAAAAACAAAAGATTTCATTCTCCGAACTGCTTAGAAAATTTACTACCGGTTCTAGTGAACCTGCTAGAACCTGCTGAATTTCACTTCTGGCTTGCAAGTAAACAAGCAAGCTCAGAGAGCACTAAGGACCCCTCATTTCAACCCTGAGCTACAAATATTCTCCTTGTATTGGTACTCTAGTTTTGGTGCCCAACCTAACATGTGCAATCTCAATTTCAATTTCAAACTTTTATTGTCAGAGTACAACATGAGTACAATGAGGTTGGCTGAGAATCCCTCTGTGCAACCTCCCAACCTAATACAACTCATAGTGAAAAACAGAATATCCCTAACCCAGTGAATCCTACTCACAAACACACAATCCTTCTGCACCAATCTTTGGGAATTGCAACCTACAGTTGGAGGAGGACTGGATTAGTGGATGCCACCCCAGATAACTGGATTAAAGGTTGCCACCCCAGATAAACTGAAATGGCTGTATCATGCTGCTTTTTGTGAAGCTGCTTCACATTGCCAGTTGATTGATCACTCTTGTTCTTACCTGTTCATCGAAAGAGCTTCTATATTTTTTCAGAATAAGCAACTGAAAGAGTATCTTTCATATATTTATTAATATATAATTTAAAATATATAATAACGATTTATTATTAAACCATACATATATTAATAAGGACATTAAGTCAAGGCAGTCAAAAGTGGGCAAAATCAAAGCAGAATTTTTTGACAGGTTACCTGAAAATAATTCAGAATTCACAATGGCTGTCTAAGGCTATAGTTATTAAATTATTTAGAACCACTAGAAACACTATACAAACATACTATTACTCAATAATAAAAAGTGCAATGGGTTTTTGAATTCCTATTTTTTGCATATTAAAAGAAAAGGTACGTCTCAAATTCACAATTAGTATAACTACAGTATATGCAATCTAAAAATGAAGCAACAGAGACTAATTTTCTAGCATCCCAATGTGTGTATAGTTCTCAATTCTCTTGCGTGCTAGACCCAGCAATTCCATATACAAAAAAGGTATTAATACAAAGAGCCGTAAATATTTAGCCTAGCGCTGGCTCTGCAGTGGTTTTAAAGCTACTGCTTGCACAGATGCCCCCTCTTATGCAGAGACTGCATCAGTTGGACTTGCTATGAAATATATCAATTCTATCAGAAAATCATTGTTTCTGAAATGTCTTTTCTCAAATCTTCCCTGAAACATGCACCAATGTATGGTACATGTTTACCACATATAATATAGGCATAAAACATAAAAAAGCATAATTATGGTACAATGGATGCAAAGACAACACATTGTTATAGGTTTAAATATAAAGTTTCATAGGGATAATCTTTGAAATTTTTGTTTTTAGTACCAGATAGATTATTTGTATTTTTTTTTTCCTGGAAAGGTCTTCAAATCGAGTATGGACTCATTTCCTGTCTTACATTATCTTTATGTGAACTGGTATTTGTAGAGAAAAGTACAGAATATTTATTATATCCAGAATATTACTCTATATTCTATCTGTAAGATGTAATGAAGCTTTTCGTCACAAGCTAATTTTTTTTTGTAAATGAACATTTAAAAATCTAATGGTGAATATTGGATAGAACTCACATTCAGCTGGCAAAACTAAACAGAGGTGTAATGATTATGTGTTTGCTTAGAAGAAAGCCTCTCACTGTGCTTCATAGAATTTGGTGTGGGTAAACAGAACAGGACAGCTTCTGATAAGGAGAAACAATTCACTGAAATGTGTAACAAACTGGATCTGGTTTTCAAATGTTTCTCTATATAAATCTGTGAAAGTATTTTGAGTATTCAAATTAAAGTAACAATATATTATTTTCTACTTTGAGATGCTAACAATATTTGACAAATCATATCTATTTATATAAAATCTGAACTTCTGCAGACTTTCCTAGATTTCTGTTTTTTCTGCATTCCATTGTTATTGCCTTTATTGTCAATACTTTGATTTCAGCTATAAACTATTTATTGCTTCTTTGAAATAATTATTGCATAGGCCCGTGTTGGCGAACCTATGGCACGCGTGCCCAAGTTGGCACACAGAGCCATCTCTGCCGGCAAGCCAGCAGTCGGCTCAATTCAGACTGCGCATGCGTGTGCGTGCATGTCTCCATGACTGCGCATGCACTAAAAATGGGGTGTCCTAGTCGTGCACTACTGTGCATGCGCTAAAAATGCCACACGTGAGTCGTGCACAATTGCACATGTGCTAAAAACTCAGTGTGTAAGTTGCACAGTCATACTTCCTGCAAGTGCTGGGCTAATTCTCTTCCTCATTAAATTTGTTTGGCTTGATAAGTCAAATAGTATTATTTATTTCTTATTCAAGTTGTTTTTTTCCACATTTTTTTGTTGTTTGAATATTTCATCCTGTCATAGATTACTTCTAGATTAGCACAAAGAAAAAGGATAAACTGAAATCCTACAGTAAAAACACCAACTTAACCTTTTAATTAAATTTTAATGTTTCATTTTAACTATCCTTACCTCTATTTTAAATTTTTATTTTCAGTTTTTATGCATGCATGTAATTTTTTGTACACTGCCTAGAGTCCCTGTGAGGGAGATGGGTGGGTTCTAAATTTGATAAAGAAACAAATATTGTTTCCATAAATTGTCAAATCCAAGCTTCAAGATAATGTTAAGAAAAATAAAATGACTTTTTATCTGAATTGTATACTCTTAACAACTTAGACACTTAAACAGAACAGAACAGAAATATTAAAAATAAGCCAAGTGCATATATTGCATTTATCTGATTTTATCTGGAAACAGATGATTCGCTGTGGCGACCCCTAACGGGGACAGCTAAAAGAAGATGATCTGATTTTATCTGAACTTCATGGCTTTTTTAAATTCTTGAAAGGAACAGAAGGCATGACTTAAAGGATATTTGAGTCAAATAGAAAATCATTGAAACCCAGCTCCTTCAGGATCTTTATTTCATTACATAAGGAATTAGAAGCAAATAATATCTGAGAACAGATTGTGCTGTTGCTTTCTTGCATCAATAAATACATAAAATGACCTAGTCTTTTTTTTTAAGGCAGCATCTAACTAAAGTACCAGTGAGTACTTTAAACACCAAGATTTTCAACTGTGAAATGATCAGCTTTTTCTTATAAAATTGATTAACTTAAATATTTTATTATACAAAATAGAACAGAGCGTTTTTAAAAATTATAAAATAGTAAAAACTTTAGATCTCTGTAAGTTCATAAAGAAACTGGAGATACATTATCATGCATGCGTTCTATCGCTTTATGCTGGATTTTTTTCCATGGACGTTTAAAATAACACTTAACTGGGGTGACATTAATCCCAAAGTAAAAGCAATCCTATGTTAAGAAATTATGTCCTGTGTATGCAAAAGCTCATTTTAATGGACTAAGCAGAGAAAGGCATTCAGGAATATCCACTGAATAAGAGAGCAGGGAGTCTTTGGGATTTATGTCATTCTCATCAATTTACCTCAATTGCAAAAACATATTTACATTGAGTAATGACATTCTTGTAAAAATGACATGAATTGCAGAAGAAATATGGTCCACTGCACAAGAAGTATGTCATAATATTTAACAAAACAAGATTGCACTCTTTAGAGACAGAGGTGTGATGGCTGGGGGTTGGATGCAGGCAGAAATTAAATTCAAGAAACTGATGAAAAATGCATTGTAAAACATGTTAACATTAAGATGGGAAAGAAACAGGTCTGTATTTGGAAATTAAATTAAAATTTAAAAATGAATATGGAAAGGACAGAAAAGGTTTACTTAATAGACAATTCTTCAGTTTTCAGGAAAGAAGGGATCCAGGTTTAAAAAAAATAAGACTTATTAGACACTCTTCACTTTTTTCTGAAAATCAGCCCTAACTGTGTCTGTTCAGAATCTCTCTTTCTGTTTTTAGTATACATTTTTTGTCCATCATTTTTCCCAATAGGCAAAAATGAAGAGATGCTACATTGCTTAAACTTCAGCAGCTTATAGCTTTGTTCCAATAAAGCTTTAAATATTTTATGGTAAAATGAATAACTCTGTAATACTAATTCTAAAATAAACCCTACATGCCAAACCTAGATGATTTTTGAATAATAAACAAAGTTTTATATATAGTACATAAAGTAATGAAATACTGTATACATTTCCATTCTTTTCTCAACATTTTTATTCTTTCCCCCCAAAATAGAAAAAAAACGCCTTTCCTTTATTCCAAAATGTTTAAATATTTTGCATTTCTATACATAGATAAAATCTTACGCTATGTTCTTTCTTTGCAAATCAGGAATTTCTATTATTGCTTGAAGATTATAAATGACTGAATGAAGGACTATGAAATTTTGTACATATTAATTACTGTTCTTTATATATTAACATTTAAAAGATAATGCATCTAATTTTAGGAATTTTTGCTTATGTTTACTTCAATCTCAGGGAAATTATACAGATCCTAGTCTCAAAAATATCTAAAATAATGTTTGTAATTTAGGAGGTAGATTTGTTTATTTATGCATAAATAAATATAGGAGGTAGATTTATTTATGCATGCATGACATCTCACAAATGCAACTAATGGAGGCTAACAAAAATTAAAAACCATATAAACCAAATAATAACCAAAAACAAAAATAAACTGAGGAAACCAGCAACCAGCTCACCGGGCTGAATTAACCTTTGGACACCATGCCTGGCAAATTGCTTTTCTGAAAAGGCAACAAACTCATGTTCCACAGGACCAGCATTTTGACAGAAAAACACACTTTATGGGATCCTATGAGATGATGTTTTCTAATTTCAGACGTAAGGAAATAAAGACCGCAAAATTCTTAATCCATTTTTTAATAATACAAACATGCTTGATTTTCAACAAAAGAATGTAAAAGATAGATGCACGTTCACTGTTCTATTATTTTCCTAGTAATTCTATTATTTTCTCTGTTCTATTATTTTCCTAGTAGGGACCCCGCCTGTTACCACCATCAGCCTCCCGCCGGCCAGTACATTCCCACAGGGCAGGCCTCCTTGGGGTTCCATTGCCTGGACGTTGTCGTCTGGAAGCCCCAAGGGTTCGAGCCTTCTCTGTGGGGGCACCCTCCCTTTGGAATGAATTGCCCCCGGAGATCCAGACCATCACAGACCTGCAGACCTTCCGGCGCGCATTAAAAACTTATTTGTTCTAACAGGCCGGTCTGGCCTAGCATTAATTATTTGGGGTTTTAAATTGGTTTTTAAATTTTATAATTTTAATTTTTAATCAACCACCTATTTAATTCTTTTAATTTGTTTTTAATTGTTTAATTTATTGTTTCTGTTTTTAGATGGTTGTACACCGCCCCGAGTCCCTTCTTGGGAGAGAGGCGGTATATAAATTTAAATAAATAAATAGTTTATTAGTACTTCTTTGTTACAAGGTTCAAATGAACAAACAATAGGATTTACAAATGCATGGAGAACAAGCAGAGACTCAGCAGATTTAGAATCACCATTTACAGATAGTTTGGGATTTTGTTGAGCTCATATACAATTATATTTCTCAAGTATTTATTATTTATTACAACTATATATACATGCTGCATACCTACCGCAGATGAATGAAATTATAACAATTCTGATATAATTTTGTAGTTGCTACCCAAAGATTAATTAATGTGTATTGCTAACTTATAAATAAATATGATTAAGTAAATTAGACAGTGTTTTCAATGTCCGGCACAGCTTTTATCAGAATCACATGAGAAAAGTGCTCAAGTGTTTTAATTTATGGATGCTTCAACACTTGAAATTTTAAAGAAGAGATTGGACAACTATTTGTCTGAAATGATATATAGGGTTTCCTGCCTAAGAGGGTGTTAGACTACAAGACCTCCAAAGTCCCTTCCAACTGTTATTCTAATTTTACCACTTCAGCACATGGCATTCTGCTTTAAAATTCCTTCTTAAACTTAAGTTTATTTTAGAAATAAGTAAGAGTCCTTTAAAGATGCTAAATGTATGACATACCCTACTTAAAAAGCACATATAACACGTTCATCATATAACAATAGCTTTAACAGCACTGGACTTGAAATAAGAAAAACACCTGCTTTGTCCCTCTCATGACAATAAACTAAAAATAATGCAAGTGTCATAGGAAAAATCACTTGTTTATGCACTGTCATTACATCAAAGAAGAATTGTTCTCTATAAAACTACATATGAAAATGTATGTAAGTACAAGGAAAATTTAGAAACTGAATGTATATTGAATATAAGACGTTGGCTGTCCATTCAGGTGTAAAGCTCCCTGGGCAACTTTGGATCACTTTTCTACCATTCTGCCTTATATCTACAGGTAGTCTTCAACTTCAATGACCACAATTAAACCCGAAATTTCTGTGGTTAAGTGAGACAGCTAAGTGAATTTTGCCCTATTTCAGGGCATTTCTTGCCAGTTATGAAGTTAGTCACATGATTGTTAAGGGAATCTGGCGTCCCCTTTGACTTTGCTTGTCAGAAGATTGCAAAAGGTAATCCCGTAACCCCAGGACATTGCAATTGTGATAAACATGAGTCAGTTGCCAAGCATCTGAATTTTGATCACATGACCATGGAGAGGCTGCAATGGTCATGAAAAATGGTCATAAGTCACTTTGTTCAGGCCATTGTAACTCCAAACGGTCAGTAAATGAACTGCTGTAAGTTGAGGACTACCTGTATTATACACCTGTTGGCAGCATAAACTGGGGACAAGAAGAAAGAACGATACACCTCCCTTGATGAGCTCCTGAGCTGCAGGAAAGATTATACAGGTAGTCCTTGACTTACAACAGTTCATTTACTGATCGTTCAAAGTTACAACGGCACTGAAAAACCTGACTTATGACCATTTTTCACACTTCAGACCATTGAAGCATTCCCATGGGCATGTGATCAGAATTCAGATGCTTGGCAACTGACTCATATTTATGATGGTTCCCGGGGTTGTGTGACCCCCTTTTGTGATCTTCTGGCGAGCAAATTCCACAGGGAAGCCAGATTCATTTAACAACCAGGTTACTAACTTAACAACAATGATTCACTAAACAATCGTGGCAAGAAAAATCATAAAATGGGGCAAGGCTCACTTAGAAATATCTCCCTTAGCAACATTCATTTCGGGCTCAATTGTGGTTGTTAAGTGCAGGACTACCTGTACATACATGAACCCTTAGGATGAGGAGGATTAAGGTGATAAACAGCTATTCGAGGGCACATAGAACGGAGACAATAAATAAAACGCAAACGGATTGCACTGAACCACAAAATAATAATAATTTAAAAAAACCTTAGCAATTAGGACAGGGCAGCTCTGCACCACTATAAAGTCAAGACCACCGACTGGGGAATTCCCAGGAGGTTTGGGGGGGGGGAGTGTGTGTGTGGTGTGTACTGTGTGTATGTAAAATTTAGGCGAGGATTTCTTCTCAAAAGGTGCAAAAAAACCGAAGAGATGCGGACCGCTGGAGGGTGAGGTAAAAAAAGCAGGAGGGGAAGGTGAAAACAGACGTTACAGGTGGGAGAGATGGAGACGGGTGTTTACCTGGATGGCAAAGGGGAGTTTGGCGAAAGGGGGGCGTGCATAAGTGCACGAATGTGCCTATCCTCCCTGCCGTCCATTGTACTTTATCATTTTTCTTATTCTTGTCTCCGTTTTGCTGTTACGGTTTGACAAATTCGAAGAAATAAATCAATCAAATAAATCAATAAAAGAGGTTTAGACGGCGAGGACCAGACTGAGGAAAACGGAGGCGGAGTGGCGGAGGGGGGGACGGCGTTACGCCACGGGATCCTGACGGGAAGCAGAGCAGGGAAAGGGCTCCGCGGGGAGGGCACCGGGAGATGGTCGTCACTCGTCAAGGATGAGGGCCGGGGAAGGGGCATCGAGATCGGGGGTCGCCAAGGATGAGGGCCGGAGGTTGTATGTAGGGGGGGGGGCGCCCATCGCCGCTTTGGGATGGCGGCGGCGGAGGCGCTCAAGCCCAGAGAAGCGGGAACTGGAGGGGCTCCCCTTCCAAGAAAGACGAGGCCGGCCCTGCGGGGACGGAAAGTGGGGCGGGGAGGGGCGACCCGAAGAGCCGCAGAAACGGCCGGAGAGATGCCGACTAGCGGAGGCGGGGAGGGAATGGTTGACCGGGGAGGGGGTGGGGGTGCGGGGGGGAGGGGGAGAGAGAGGGAGAAACAGAAGGGAAAGGGAAGCTAATCCCGCAGGCGGTTGCGAAAACAAGAGGGGAGGAGATAAGCCAGCCCGGTACCTGGATCCGCTTCCTGTGTCTCCTCCGCTCCGCCATGATGTCCCCCGTCTCGTCTCCTGGTGACGTGGGGCTGAGCCGGAAAGGGGGAGGGGGAGAGACGGAGGAGGGAAGGAGGGAGACGGAGCCCGGCGTCAGCCAGAGGGCTCGCGAGGGGCGGCAACCTCGCGAGAGGCCGCGCGCGAGCCATTGAGGTAGCGCGCGAGCCCATTAGGCAGAGGCGAGGCGGGAGCGAGCGCGGGCTCCGGCCGGTGGGCTTCCCTGCGGTCCGGCTCGCTCCAACGGAATCGGGGTTGTTCGTAGACGCCGTTCTAGACGCCGGGGATGGCTGTCGCCATTTGAAGGCTCTCTCTCTCTCTCTTTTCTCTCTGTGTGAAGAGGAGATGCTTATACGGGATGGACCAAAACAAAACCCACCCTCGTTCTGAAAAATGTAAAACACCCCCCCCCCCAAAAAAAAAAAAAATAGTCGACCAAACCATCTGGAAGGCACCAGAGCCATGGGCTAGTGATTAAAGGCGCTTGTAAAAGAAGCAAAGCGCGAAAGTTCCCGAATCCCTCTTAAATTTAGCCCCCGGGCAAGCTTCCAAACTTGTTATAATTTGGCCTGCAAATAGAGAAACGAGCTTTTCATTTTCAAGGAAAGCAAATGCCTATTTATTTCAGGACGATACTTTACCTGGATTCTAGAAGATAACCAAATTGCACATTATGTGTAGTATCTAGATTAGATTAGAATTCTTTATTGGCCAAGTGTGACTGGACACAAGGAATTTGGTGCATATGCTTTCAGTACATAAAAAGAAAGGTACATTGGACAAGAATCATAAAAGATACAACACTTAATAGTCAGGGTACAACTAAGCAATCAAATCATACTAGGAAACAATAAATGTAAATCGTAAGGATACAAGCAACAAAGTTGTAGTTATAAGTAGAGAGGAGATAGATGATAAAACTATAAGAATAATGCAGACTTAGTAAACAGTTTGAAAGTGTTGAGGGAATTAATTATCTAGTAAATGATCTGGGAGTGAGCCTCACCATCTTAAATTCTGCATGCCATGGCCAACACAAATAATTAAAAAAAGATTATTGTTCACCCTCATTCATTCTCAGTCAAAAAAATGTTCTGCCTTAATCTTATGGGAGTGTAGGTTAGTTCCACTTTTTAATTTTGAAAACAATTTTTTTCATTCTAAAGTGAAATCAATAGAATATTTTTATCAACTTTGTGCCTAATTCCCTGTGGGTTTGTTTCTTTTTATAGAAATTCAGATGCTTCAGGTATATTACTAATAGGCCAATTTATGAACTAGTAAGAATTGCGATCTATAACTGAAACCACATTTTGGAGAAGTGGTTTCAAGCACTTACTTAACTAACGATAACCCAACAGACCTTGATAAATAATTTACATTATGCTGCAAAACTTAAGAAATCCTTGGTCATATCCCAGAAAAAAGTCTGAAATTTATCTACATTGAGAGAAAATGTTCTTTGGGGTGGGGATGGGGAATGAAGCAATACCTATATCAGACATGTCCAACCCGTGAGCCACATTTAGCCCTGGACAGCTAGTAATATGGCCCCACAAGATTGTAAACTTAACATTGTTATGTTATTCATATACATTAACTATACTATATAGGTGGAAATGAGCACTTCACTACGCTTTGGATGCTTCTGGATTGAAAAGATTAGCCAGCTACAAGCAGAGGTGAAATTCAGCAGGTTCTAGCAGGTTCGCTAGAACTAATAATACATTTTCTAAGCAGTTCTGAGAACTGGTTGTTAGAAAAAAATATTTTGTTCCCCCCCCCCCCCCCTTTTAGGGTTAATCCTGTAAGGAAGG
>JAEANM010000148.1:0-44170 GCA_017656035.1 Myanophis thanlyinensis | reverse complement strand
GAAACCCCGGAGATCTGCGATGATACGAATCTCCGGGGGAAGTTCATTCCATAGGGTGGGTGCTGCCACAGAGAAGGCCCGAACCCTCGGGGTAGTCAGACGACATCGTCCAGACGATGGCACCCCGAGGAGGCCAACCCTGTGGGAACGCACTGGTCGGCTGGAGGCTGATGGAGGCAATAGGTATATAATAGGCAATAGATAGTATAAACTATCCCACATCTTCAAGATATGTATAACTGGTACAATTAGTTCTTGATTTAAAACCATGTTTGATGATTGTTCAAAATTACAATGGCATTGAAAAAAAAAAGATTTATGACCAGTATTCACACACAACTGTTGCAATGTCCTCATGGTCATATTATCAAAATTCGGGAGCTTGGCAACTGGCATGTATATATGACAGTTGCACTGTCCTAGGGCCATATGATCACCATTTTAATCTTCCCAGCTGGCTTCTGATAAGCAGAGACAATGGGGGAAGCCAGATTTGTTTTACAACTGCATGAGCAACTGGAGCAAAAGAAATTATAAAATAGAGCAAAACTTACTTAACAACTGCTTTGCTTAGCAATGGAAATGGTAGGCTGTATTGTGGTTGTAAATCAAAGACTACCTGTGATACTTTGTCTCCCATTATATATAAAGTGATCTGGTACCACTGCCCTGTTGAGAATGTACTTTCAAAGTTTGCTTTGAACACTCCAGGCTGTTGTGAGCATGCTTCATTTCTCCTGACCAGCCCCCAAATAAGTTTTGTCTTTCTCATTTGCCTTCTCAATATGTCTTTTATTTTGTGTTCCTTTTGTATTCCTCATCCTATCCTCGACACCATATTTTCTTCAAGCTTCCAAGGAGGCAAAGAGAACAGGAGACAAAAGCTGAACTCTGCAACTTTAATTGAGGAAGAAGAGGTTGTACTAATATACTTTCACACAATATATATTCTGAAATGTATTCCATTTAGTTGGAGATGCAAAAGCTCAACTTTTCCTCATTTCACTCCAAGAATTAGAGGTTTTTGTTGCTTATTTGAAATTTTCTCTGCAATTCTCAGTTTTGAAGATGCTGTATTTCTCTCCCAAATTGTTTTTATTTATGAGGATAATTGAAATATATGACTCCTAATTGTACATAACCTCAGATCAGTTGTTTAATTCTAAACCTATGCTTGAGATGAAAGTTAGAAGCCGCAAATCACTGAATAACTTAGAAATGGAATGTGAACCTCTTTCAGGATTTTATCCACAGCCTGTAATAGATCACCAATTAACAAATAATGACCTTTTCCAACCAGATGCTCTTTTGTTGGACTACAAGCTCCATGAATATACTGATTGGGAACAATGATAACTATTGATGGCAAGTACTGTGGTTCCTAACAGATGTCTCATATCCCCATTTCTGTTCTTACTGAATAACAAGCTAAATCATTTATTGGCTTGAGAATAAATCATTTATTGTCAGTGTCAGCATTGACAAACTCATTAATAAAGGGTACAAAATAGAAAGATCAGGTTGAGAAAGGAAAAGTAGATCCAGCTTCTTCCTCTAGGAATCTATGGAATCCTGAAAAATTATAAATGAAGATGGTGAAAAATCTAGTTTGGTAATAGCCTGATGATTTGAGGAAAAAAGACAGTGTATGATCAACACAACCATTTTTATCTGTATCTTACAAACACCAAACAAATTTTTCACTTTAAATAGTTTCAATATAGTTCATTTGCAGAAACTTCATGAAATTTCTGCAAATAATTACAGTAAACTATATCTCCCATATAAATGTATGATTACTAACTAGCAACAGTGAATAATTTCTGAAAAGTTCGATCACATATACAGTATTTTGACCTCTTAGTAGACAGGATACTATTTTTGTGTTTCAATGAAAGTCCCATGAAAACTACCATGTATTTTTATGTACAGCTGATACGGTTCTGGTCTTCAGAACAAGGAAGATGTGAATAAAAGAGTGGTTTACTCACACTAGCTTACAGAGGTCAGCAAAAATCAGCCACACCAGAAATTCTTGCCTCTGTATATTCTTCCATTCATCTGAATCCATTGGAAAGGAAAGTCTATAAGAGAAAGACTAGAATCTCAGAGACCAAGACAAGCAAATAAAAGAAAGAATTATTAATTTGCTGGATAGGACTGAAAAGACCCCCCCCCCCCCAATTCATAATTGCCTAGACAACCAAAAATATTAGGCCAGCATCTAGGAATGTGGAGTGTCTTTCAGTATGCAGAGCCCATTATGGCATTTCATAAGAATTTTATACTTGACAGCTATTTCTGTCTATAGCATTTAGAAGATATCAACTTGTAATCAGTTGCAATCATACAACTTAATCTTGTACCACAGAAGAAAAACCAATTCAAGAGCTTAAATTTAAAACTGTTTTAGTCCATTTGTGTACAGCAAAAATAGAATTTATATCTAGTTAAATTGTCCTCCTAAATATACAAAATGTGAATTGTATTCTTCACATCTGACATTTTTAGTTTCTTCTGCCTTTTTCTTTTGCTTAACCAAACTGTTGTTCAAAACTGTCTCTTGGAAAGAGATCAGACTGGAACCAAACTCATTCTTCACAGAGACTGTTGGAATTTTTTTAAAAAATGAAGAATTTGATAGCATCTTATTTGAATATTGTAATAAGCATTTTATTAAAAGTCATAAGTTTTCATGAGCTGCAGCTTATTTCATCAGATGCTGTGGAATTTATAGCAGCTTTGCTTGCCATACATAAGGAAGATACTCAAGAAGAGACAGGTGACAGACATGCCACCTTTAATATCCACAAAGGCAAGATGCCTCCTTTCTTTGGACATTAGCTGTTTGAAACCTGGGAAAAGCCAGAGAAACTTTAATCTGAAATTAATACCTCCCCATAGCCTCAAATTAATTTGGAATTCCCTGAAAATAGAAGAAAAAGTAAAACAAAAATATCAAATATTCTACAAAGGCTGGGTGAAACAAAGAAAGCTTGGGAGGTGCTTTCTTGAATGATAATTTCTGTGTGATCATAGCCACTCTAATTTGTAGACCATGCTTTTTAAAGCCATTGTAGCAGAGGTGAAATTCAGCAGAATCAGTTGTTAAATCTCCTTTTATTTTTTTCCACTTTGCAGGGTTAATCCTGTAAGGAAGGCAGGAAAAAACATTCTGGTGTTGTTTCTAGCCTAATCTTTATTGCCCTGCTTACAGAAACTGCCCACTCAGTCACATGACACCCTCTCAGCCATGCCCACCAGCCAAGTCCACAGAACTGGTAGTAAAAAAAATTGAATTCCACCATTGTATTGTAGTGAAGTGGTTAAAATGAATTATTGCAGTCAAAAATTTCCAATAATCAATGTTTATCTTTTCTAATGTTTGATTGGGTTTTACAACAATTGTAATCCAAAATAATTGGAAATAACATGGTTGGTTAAGAAGGCTGGTTTTGCGTTTAATCTGAATGCAAAGACTTGTGTTAAAAATAAAATAAAATCTTCAGTAGTTATCTTTTCTCACCTCTCCCTTCCTATGATTTGCAAAAGCCATCCAACATAATCCTTTGCTTCCTGAGTCTTTCCAGCTTCATTGCCTTGGTTCCTTTCATCCGACATTGTGATATCAGCTTCTCTCTTGGATGGTTCAAGTTTGTTTCTGGGGTGCAGAAGAATACAAGGGATTTAACTTGGAAATTCTAAGGAATGCCATTCCATACATGTATCTACTAATTTATAACAAATTTTTACCTGAGCTAAATAAAGCATTCATATTTCTCGCATTTAATGCTATTCCCACAATAGGGCTGCAAGAATATTTTAAAGATATTTTCTGCATGCAGTCCTGCATTTTTCTCTTATTTCTGAAAAGTTATGATGTCAGCAGAAATTTTTGCCCATTAATATGGCATTCTATCCATGAAGCCACACTAAAAATGTGTGAATTCTTTCTTCCTTTAAAATATGTCTAGTATAGTATTAAATGAGGATATTTTGTAAAGTCACAGCACTTAATCATAATTAGAGGTTGGTTTACCTTGAAGAATTTTCCTAAGCACTGAAACCCAGTTTAGAGTTTCAGAAAATCTGAGCTAATGCCAAGGTTACCTCTCACATATTCATTTCATTTTCCTTTATGTAAGTGAATAATTTCTAGCAATTAATTGCATCAGGAGGTAATTTGGAATAGCTGATAATAGTAATTATTTCTTGGTGTACTCATAAAGTGAATTAATGTAAATGAGCACATACAATATAGATCTTGGACAATGGTGTTGTTTAGATAAGAATCTTGGATAAAAAGTTGAGGAATTTATCAAGAGATAATTGTAAGGCCATTTAACTTTTAAGACCCCACTATAATACCATTAAGTCTAATTCATTATATTAATTAGAGTTAAAGTGGCTTTGCTGCATGACTGATTTTATCTCCAGGCTAAAGCAATGGATACAATAATTCATGCCAAAAAGAAAAAAAAACCACCCCCAAATCTAAAGAGATGGCCAAAGTTTCTAAAATGTTTATAATTTGAACCTAGGATGTCACATATTCTTTTATAAAATTGAACAAGACTTTGGTCATTTATATTTTTAATTGGAAATTGCATTTGATTTTGTCAATTCATAGACACCATCCAGAGAAATTGCAGATACCTTATATGCCTACTCCTACTCTGTCTTGCTGAATTATAGTGAACATGTTTACAAAAAAAGAGAGCATATTGTACACATTAAATACACTATAGGCTTTTGTTAATTTTGGGTTTACAAACCACAGATTTTTTAAAAACAATCATACCAACATGTAGACATATGAAAGGCATCAAATGGATGGAGAATTACATGCGTTGAAGCACCAAGTTGTGGAAGATTTGTACTGAGCATACATTTTAGCTGAAGTCAATCTTTTCTCCTTAAATCCATTTCTCCAAAGTTACTGGACATATTTTACAGAATATTCAGCTAGCTCATTTTTAACACTGCTATGAAGTAGAAAAATAATAATGAGCTTCTTATATGATTTTCTTTTTCCTATGCATGCACTCAATCTTTCAAGCTATGGATTGATTTAATATGTTCCTTATCCTGGATAAATCAAAACAATCTGATATTGACTTACTCATTCTTGTTCTCCCTATGGTTCAAGAGCCACTCCACAAAGTTCTTTTTCAGCATGTTGTCCAAAGTTCGACTATAATCACTTACTAATGTTCCCTCAGAATATCGCCTTTGCAGAAATGTGGAGTTTCTTAGATTTTCCCTAAGAATATAGAGGAAAACACATAGGCCAAGTTTACATATTGCATCAAGATATGAAAATACCATATGCAAAACTATGGTTTCTTGAACAAAAGCTATTTGATTAGGTTTGTCCTGCATGACAAGTTAAAACTAACCCTTTATGCTAAGCACATGATTGACCCTAATCAAATATGTGAGAAATCAGTTCCTCTTTTTCATTTAGGGAGATAAGTCTTCTGACAATTTATTGGTTAACATGGTTTGTCATATTAGGAATGCATGCAGGGGAAGTACCAAAAGAGAAAGCAGGTCAAAAAACTTCAAATGATAATTTGCAAAACCATCTGGATCCATCTTTAAGATCTGAGGCCTATACTTGGTCTTTACCCAGAGATGTTGAGAGTTGGCATACAACTTTAATTATTAATAATAATTATGATGATGATCTCTTTTTAAGTATCCTTTAAGTCAATATTTCAAAGTGGCAAGAAATAATGTGCAGATTTGCTATAGCATCAAACAAAACTCTGTGTTCTAAAAGACAAACTGAAAAGAATGCAGAGATCAACAAAGATAACTAGGGGACTTGAGGCTAAAACATATGAAGAATAGTTTCAGGAATTGGCTATGTCTAGCCTAATGAAAAGAAGGACAAGGGGGTAAACTGATAGCAGGCTTCCAATATATAAGGGGCTATCAGAAAAAAGAAAGGGTGAACCTATTTTCCAAAGCTGGGGTCCCTGCCTTCCCCCTCCGGTACCGATCCATGGCCTGATAAGAATTAGGACGTGTAAGCTAGTGAAGCTTATTCTGTGCATTACACAGGATCTAGGTAGCATGTAAGACTATTCTCTCCAGTCAGTGGAAAAATTGTCTTCCGCAAAACTGGTCCCTGGTACCAAAAAGGTTGTGGGCCACTGTTCCAAAGCACCTGCAACCAGTTTTGGTCACCACACTATAAAAAAGACACCGAGACTCTAGAAAAAGTGCAGAGAAGAGCAAGCAAGATGATTAGAGGACTGGAGGTTAAAACATACAATGAATGGTTGCAAGTACTCAGCATGGCTAGTCTAGTGAAGAGAGGGACGACTAGAGATATGATAGCAGTGTTCCCATATTTGAGGGGCTGCCACAGAGAGAAGGAGGTCAAGCTATTTTCCAAAGCACCCAATGGCCAGACAAGGAATAATGGAAGGAAATTGATCAAGGAGAGATTCAACCTAGAAATAAGGATACATTTTCTGCCAGTGAGAACAATCAACCAATGGAACAGAAGTTGCTTTCGGAAGTTGTGGGACCTTCATCACTGGAAGCTTCAAAGAACAGACTGGATTGCTATTTGTCAGAAATGGTGTAGGATCTCCTGCTTGGGCAGGCGGTTGTATTAGAAGACCTACAAGGTCCCTTCCAACTCTGTTAAATCTTTAAATGCCCTGATTAAATATGTTGGGTGAACATAGCCATTTTTAAACATATTTCAGACATGTAGTATAGAAATATATTTGAGTAACCATGAGCAGCATTACTAGATGGCTAGTAAAGTGAAATCCAGTTTGATTGCTCAATATCGACTCAGAGGTAACTTACTAATGCAATGACAAAAAAGGAATAGCAAAAAAATGTGTGACCAAAGCATCCCTATTTGTATATTTACCCGGTGCCATTTTCTTCCATCAGCACAAAACTGAGAGAGATCAGAAGGAGGGAGACAATCTTGAAGGCTACCATGTTCACAACTGGAACTCTGCAATTTAAAAGCATAGGAAACAGGAAAAGAAATTCTTCTGAATTAGAGCTTGAAATTAAAGCTGAATTAGAGCTTTCTTCCACTATGAATTTTCCAAAATACAATTTTCAGAAGTTGCAAACAGAATTATAATGCAACCTTATGGGAAGAATGTACATTTGCATTTAAATTCAGCAGAACAAGCCAGGTGCCACAGAAATTAGGATCTGTTTTTTCTAAATTCCTAACTGTACTCTTAACCAACCTTCTGTAACCTGGTGCCTTCCAGCTGTGCTAATTTTAACTTCTATAAATCTCAGTCAACTGAGAATTTGGCAGCTGAAATCCACTCCATCCAGTGATGAATTTCAGATGAAATAAAAGACTCTACTCCCTTGCCCACATTAAAAGTAAGATTCCAGTACAAATAATATTGTCTTCTGCATGTAGAATGGAAAGGTAGATTGACTATTGCCCCAGGCTTAGAATTGTCCTCATCGGTACTTACAGCCAACCATATTGATTAGCAGTTTATCATCTTCCTACATAGCAAGCTATTGTATATTCATACATGCACACTATCATAAAATACTTATGTGGTATTTTTTTGTTCCATAAGAGCATGGATTTAGTTTGGGGGATGGAAATCTCAAACTGCATTCTGTGGAGATAGAAACTGCTCACATCAGTATTGTATCAAAAACTTCAACATGTTTGTAAACCATTCTCTCAAATATTTGGGAGGAAAATACTTCCCATGAAGGAAAAGGTAACGAAATTGTGGGATATAGTGCTGTTCCATGTACATTAGTTATGAAATGGCTGTGGGCTGTTGTTTCTCACTGTATAATCATTCCATTAGGGATGATTATTTTGTTTCTTTTAAATGAGAGTAAGTCATTCCTTTGGCTTTCAGAACCCATCTGCTCATTCTACTGAATGAGACTAAGGGCCACTAAGCTAAATTCCTCTAGAAGGGCATAATTTTCTAGGACATACTTACTCTGTGGAAAATGATTGTTCAACTCCTGACAGCCTGAAAAATTCTGCTGCACATTTTTTTTTATTTAGTCAAATGTTAATTCAATTTAAGGAAAGAAAATTTGCTTTAGATTTTTAAAAAAAACCGAATGTCATGGATAAGCTATCTGGGGCAAGGAGGATTTGAAGAGGAACAATATCAATCTGGATAACAATTTAGTAGCCCATTTCCATCACCCTCATCATCACTGCCATATTTCTATTTCAAATCACTTTCTTCCATTTTCCAAAGGGTCATTAAGCAACAGCATTATTTCTTGGTGTAGAATCTGGTCTTCTGACAGATGAATGAAATCTGAGAACCTACCTGGTCAAGCTGCTTTTCATGAGAAGATCTGGCATCCAGTAACAAGGATTCCTTATATACCCAAAGGCATGACAAGGCAAACCATTTCCTTAGGAACAACACAGGAAGCTCTGCACCTAATCAAACTAGATTAAAAGCAATTTAGGCCAGCTACTTTTAGGTTCACTGACCTTTGGAGCATGAAAATGCCCTTTTAAATTATGTTTGTATTCCTGGCAATTAAACTTGTGCTGTGTTGCTAAAATGAAGATCCGGTGCATTTTCTATAATTAAAGCCATTAAGCATCCAGATTTCCCCAGAACCACTCCTTGGTTAATTAACAGAACCTAAGGGACCATTCTAGTATACTTTGTCCTGGCTGAGACAATCCTGCATTTGGGTTGCTTTTCTCCTTTGATTTTAGTCGGCTATCTTTACAGCTGACAAAATGATGGATAGTTCAGCCGTTGACCCAGCAGCAGGGAATACAAGTAGGGTATCTAGCAGTCTGTTGGAACCATATTTTTAATATTTGTTATGGATGCATACAAAGTTGGAAAACTGATTGTGATAATTCTTCCCATTTTTTTTTCAGAAAATAAAATACAGTCGATTCAGAGAAAATTACAAACCTATATTTTATATTAATTTTCTATCAATCAAATGTCTCCCTCCCCTTTGTTTTTAAATGTTAAATTTTCCTTTATGTTTACATTCCTTGCTTCCTCATGTAAACAGACAACAATAAAGAGATGGAAGGAAGAGAAGAAGCGGTGGTAGAAGGAGGCATATTTCAAAAGGCAGTAGCACAGGTATTATACTTTCATATTTGCAAGTTTCTGTCCAGGTAGCTCTACAATAAGGTAGAATTAGTTCACCCAGCTGTGATTCCTATCTGGTGTACCCCACGAGGCCAACATCAATTTTGCAAATATAGTTTGCAAAATACAATTTCATCTGTCTCTTTTGTAGCCTGAGAAATTGGGGGATGGTCTCTTCTGGCCTCTTGGTCCATCCACTGTCTAACTATGTGCTATGCTGTTTCTTATTTGACTGTTTGTTCTGTATCATTTCCCAAGTGTTTGGTTACATAAATAGAAACCATCCTTTTGTCATAAAAAGGATTGGGTTCTATCTCCCACCTTAGAGGCAGCAGAAACAGACACAAGAACCTGAATCTAGCTTTTAGTATAAATAGGACTTGCATTTAACACATGGCAGTTGCTGAAAGTATTTTGTAATGGCTTTAGTGTGGCTTTGGGATTCTGGGACATGTACCAAGTTTGACAGTAGCATCTGACCACCCACCCACCCCCCCCAAAAAAAACCCTCCCTGAAACAGAGTATGATTTTTAAAAAGAGAGCCATTCTCTGTAATGATCCTTGTTACTCTGTACAGAAAGCTGAAAAAGACAGATTGTCACCTGGCGCAGCAAAAAGTGTGGATCTGAAATAATACTGGAATGATGCCACATATGAAACAGTCCAAATAGCCAATCTAAGCATTGTAAGCAGAACTGGTAATCAATTAGTGAGAACTATTTAGTTGAACGGTTTTATAGCCTGTGCGTTCCAGGCCTTGCGCTCCAAGGCAAACTAGATATCATATCACGTTTCCACAAAGTACTACTTGCACATTTGTTTCTCCTTCATTAAGTGCTTCTATGAAATGGAGAGTAAATAGCATGAAATAAATATCTTGTAATATCACAGACCTGCTGTTAGAAGCAATTGCTTCCCCTATCAGCCTGTTACAGCAGGAGGAAGAATTTACTTTGGAAAAGGCAACACTGCTCTGGAAACATCATATCACACATTTTATAAATAGTACTTGGAAGAAGAACCACCATGCTGGCAATTGTGAAATGTTTGGTTTTCACACCATTTTATAGTAATTGCTGTTTCCTTCTAATTGTGTCTTTAAGGGTGGAGCAAAATGTTGAACAAGTTGATTACTCTAAAAATGCTTTATTTTCTTGGGAATATGGGGAAAAGCTATACCCATAATCTTCACTTTCCAAGTGCGTCATTCAGCAATGGTTCAAACTTGCAAAAAAAGTAGATTTAGATCTGATCCTCAGACTTACAGGCATCCTAGTGTGACCGTTTAATCACAATTCAGGCACTTGGAAACAAGTATACATTTATGACAGTTTCAAGATCCTGTGGTCACATAGTCTCCATTTGTGATCTTCGTACAAATAAAAAGCAAAATTCTTAGGAAAACTGGCAATAAGTTGTAAGTTGTGGTCATGTTATGTTATGCTTAATGACAGTGGGTGATTCACTTAATGACTGCAGTGAAATTGATATCATAAATCAGATGCAGTGGGGTGATGTTTCATTTAATGACTACATTGCTTAATTAAAAAAATCTCCAATCCCAATCATGATCATTAAGTGACAACTATCCGTACTGGTCAGAGACCTCATCACTTCCTCATTACTGGACACTCTGGACCCCCTACAGTTTGCCTACCATCAAAACGGCTCAATCGATGATGCCATCTCTCACCTTCTCCATATATCACTCACCAACCTGGACATTAGAAAAGGGAACTATGTCAAAATGCTCTTTGTGGCCTTCAGCTCCATGTTCAATACCATAATCCCCCACACACTCATGGTCAAGTTGGAACACCTGGGACTCAGCCCACCCCTAAGTCGGTGGATCTCCAACTTCTTGACTGGGAGACCACAGGCTGTAAGGATGGGCGGACAAGTCTCAAACTCACTCACCCTCAGCACCAGAGCACCCATGGGCTGTGTTCTGAGCCCCCTGCTGTATTCCCTTTACACATAGACTGCACAGCCACTACTAACTCCACTATCATCATCAAGTTTGCTGATGACACCGTCATGGTGGGCCTGATCTCTGACAACAATGAGACAGCCTACCTAGAAGAGATCACAAACCTAGAGAACTGATGTCTGAAAAACAACCTCCTTCTTAATGTCAGCAAAACAAAGGAATTGGTAGTGGATTTCAGTGTAAAATAGGAAAGGAAATACAAGACCCTGGTCATCAATGGAAGCCCGGTAGAGAGAGTGGACTGCTTTAAATACCTCAGTGTGCACATCTCGAAGAACCTGTCATGGACCTTCCACATCAATACCATGGTAAAAAAGGCCCGACAACGTCTCTTTCACTTCAGACGCCTGAGGGACTTCAGACTTCCACCGAAAGTGCTTAAGAACTTCTATTCCTGCATTGCAGAGAGCATCCTGATGGGCAACATCACAACCTGGTTTGGGAACATTACCATGCAGAACAGATGAGCACTATAGAGGGTGGTATGCTCAGCTGAGTGCATCATCTGCATCAAGCTCCCAGAGCTGCACTCCATCTACAACAAACGTTGCTGGACTAAAGCTAAGAAGATAGTGAAGGACTCCAGCTACCCCAACAATGGACTGTTTGCCATGATGAAGTCAGGAAAGCGTTTTCACTCTCTGAAGACCAACACAGAGACACTGAGAACAAGCTTCTTTCCATAGGCAATATGAACTCTAAATCGGAAACCACAAGAACATTAAAGAGCATAACAGGAACCATGATTGTACCTCATTCCTAACTTCCCAACTATTCCTAACTTATTTCCTAACCTATCCTCCCATCTTTCTAAATTACTCTCCTGCCCTAGTATCAATCGTGGTCATGGGCAGTCGCTTAAGCATTTCACTGCATATCGTACCATGTATGAGACCAATAAAATTTGAATTTGAATACCGTACTTTTACTGAGTCAAGGATACTTTGAACCCTGTTATTACAGACCTTCCTGACAGTCAGTGACAATATCATGGGACAATATATTCATATGAATACATCCTTAGAGTTTCTAGGTGTTCATATATCTCCACAAATACAATACTTTTTGAACAGAACTGGTTTCTCCATTAAAGCTAGAGTAATTGTGAATAAAAGCTAAAATTAGCTGACTTTACAAACAGAAAACCAACACATCAAGATTATAAAAAACAGCCCCAATTTTGGTTGTTGTTATCTTTTTCACCTGAATGTCAAAATAGAAGAATATGCAAAACCTTGCTCCATTCCATTTCTGATCCAAAATGTAGGATGAAACTGTATGACTGCATGGGGTTATTATGCAAGGTGGAATCAAATAGCTATTCTTACATGAATTCAATTTACAATCTAGGAAGATTGCTGGAATGGGACATGTAGTTACATCATGGATAATAAATGGCCTCTTTCACAAAATTAATCGTTGCACATTAAAGCGTGTTCAACATTGCAACCTGAGCTTTTTCCTAAAATACCTGTTGAATACTGTTCCTCTTTGATATTAAATCTTTCTCTGATGCATTTGATTAATTCTTCTTCTTGCAGACAATGGGAAATCATATTCAGTATTGAGTTTTTATCACCCAAATAGTATGACCTCTCTCTCTCTCCCTACCAAAATTGCAATGGGTGGGATATTAGCCTTCCAATGCCACCAGAGGGGGCCAGTTGGCCATTTTCAATCTAATATTCCTATTTAAGGGTGAGATGGGGCAGGTAGAGGTTCAGCTTCTCTGGGTCCAGTAAGCATATGGAGTAGTATTTTCTGCTCTCAGCCATTTTCCATATGTCCCGGCCTCCCTCCTTTGCCTTTTGTATAGTTAGAAGTACCAAAGGGACAGCATGCTGAAGCAGAAAGACCACACTCTGCAGAATGAACTAAGGCAAGGAAAGTACCGTAAACTTGCCTTACATATTGAAGAATATAACATCTTATTGTACTGTAGAAAAAAACACCATTAGAACCTCCTCACTTGTACTAATTCTGTGCACATCTTGCAGGGTTCTTCTTTCTATTCCAATGTGAGAAACAATATCTTTTTGAAGTCCAAGATGGAAAGATATCCAAGAATATAGGGTTATTAGTTGTAGCACTGTCTATTTCAATTTCAATTCAATTTCAAATTTTATTGGTCATATACACAATCATACATGGGTACCATATGCAGTGAAATGCTTACGCAACCGCAGGTAAGTTAAGGTAGGAAGGGAGGGCTAGGGGTAGCTGGGAAGGTGGGAATCAGATGCAATCATGGATCTTGGAAGGAGGGTTAGGGGTGGTTGAGAAGGGAAATTAGATGCAATCATGGATCTTATAGTCCTGATATTCTTGTGGTAGTCTAGTGGTAGTAACAAATATTATTATTACACTGGACAACATATTAAGCAGCATAAATATAAATCTGTTTCTTTTGTTTTTTTGTTCATTCACAAATGAACTGTTTGGTTGTTTTTAATCTAAAGTAGCCAATAACATTACATTTTAGTTCAGGAGTTAGGAGTATGATGAATGGCCTGCTCAGCTCTTTTGTATCAGAAAATAATGTTTTTATTTGTTTATACACTTTAGAGACAGAAAAACTAGAAAACAAAACCTGAGAAATTTGTTTGTTTTCATCCAGTTGCATTATTCTCCTCTCAAAAGGAGCATTTAGAAAAAAAAAAGCATGTTAGGAGGAATTACTCCTTAACAGTGCCAGTGGTGAAAATTATGACAGAAAGAAGAAATGCAGAATATAAAGCTTCACTTCATAAAAGAATAATAGAGAATGGAAATTTAAAAAAAAACATTTTCTGATCTTAAAACCTGATTTTTATGGCACACATCCTCATCCACACTGAAGTGCAACTTAAATTTACTTTAAACATTTTAAAATAATTATCATAAAAATAACTTATTGTTAACGAAAGTAATAATGTGCAAAACACAATATTAACAATATGTTCATTAGCAGTGTTCAGCTTATCCAGCCAGGTGTTGCTTCATTAAATTGCACTACTAACCCAATCAGTTTTGCTTTTTGTTTTGAAATGTGTCAGCATTCTGTGATCACCAAGAATATTTTTTTCCTTATTGGACTACTTTTAGTTGCTTCTTCCTCTAAAAACTGTGTGTTTTTCCAGATGTATTAATGGGCAGTTGAACCATTAAAATCAAAAGAATTAATTCTTGAATCTTCTTTATAAAGGCATATATCTAGATTCACAGAGATAGCTGACATTTCTTTCTTGTCTGTTGAGGATGTCCTTTTGGCTATTTATAAAAGGTACTCTGAACCTTGGAAATAGGGAAAATTATGAAATAATATTAAATCATCGTTAATAATATTAAATCAGTTATTATTAGAGATCTTGGCTTCTGCTAATCTCTAGAGTGTTTCCATTGACAGTTCCCCATAAAAGATATTCTGTGATGTATGCTCAAAGTAGCAGGTATAACTAGCAAATCTTAGTTTAAACCCATTACTATGAAGAAGGACAGAAAGATTTCAGAGAGACTTTATTGTAGAGAAAGAAAAGAGGGGAGAGAAAAACTTTGGAAACCTATGGCATTAACTATGGTTTTGTGATTTCTCTTATTTCTTGTACTTGTTGGTATATGTATATGTATGTAAAAATATATGTATGTAATATATGTGTATGTACATGTATACATGAGAATATATATTCAATATTGCTAGCCATCCAGGGTCATATTTGAGATGGGCAGTCATATAAATTTATCGTAATGAATAAGTAAAACTAAACGACTTACTAATATCTCATTGTAATAATTCACTGAAAGTTCCCCCAAATAATGAAAATGACAAAGCATTTAGAAAATTAAAACTCCTGAAATATTCACCTACTTAGCTTTAATGTTGATCCCCTGATCTTTTGATAATGGTAAACAGTTAAATCTGTATAAAAGGAATTCAGAATGGTGGCAGCAATCCATATAATTCACAAAATATTAGCAGACCAATCTGTAGCAGATAAAAATATACAAGTATATTTGTATAAACAAAATTATGTCTATTTAATGCTGTAGAATTATCTGATATAAATTAGGAACGCTCACCATATGGCTTGGACTACATTGTCCATCATTTATGCTAATTATTTAGGCATCACCTCTGAAGGACATCAGTTTGGAATGACTAATACTGATAGCATATATTTGCTTGACTTGGTCTTTGACCATAAATGCATGTGTGTGTGTTTGTTACCTTGAATTATGTATAAAAGGGCAGGATAACATAATAATATAATAATGGGTATTGACAAAATTTCCATTTGTCAATTGCATCTGCATATATACTATGTTTATACATTATCATATTCTAGATTCTGTGAAGAACTTGATACATACACATTTTTTTTGCAAGCCAACACCAGTAAAGAACTGGCAGTTGTGTTTTCGCATTGTTGTGTACATAATAATACTTCTAAAAGCCCATAAACAAATAATAATGTTTATTATTTTGGGATTTGGATTTCTGGATTTTCAAAGCATTTTTTTTGCAAAAATTTGTTTGCTTGGAAACAGTTATTAGTGTCTGTTTTAAAGGTTTGTTTGTTTGTTTTGGTCCCTTCAAGTCAGTTTTAGACTTCTGGAGATTTCCTGGGCAAAGGAAGTTTTCTTGATAATATTTCATTAATGGTTTGTCATTGCCTCTTTCCTAGAGCTGATAGAGAGTGATTGGCCCAAAGTTACCCAGCTGGCTTTGTATTTTGTGCCTAAGACAGGTCTAGAACTCGTAGCCTCTCAATTTCTAGCCTAGTACCTTAACCATTATACCATCTTTAAACTGACAGATTTTAGGATTAGAAAATAATTAGGTAACACAGGAGGCAGAAAGAATTAGTGGAATTCAAAGGAATAGGCACTGTAGTAATGTATAGAAGGGTAACATATAAGGAGGGGTAACTTTCAAATTCTAATTTACTCAGGCTACTTAAAATCTTCAGTATTGACAATAACATGGCAAATGTGATTTAATATAAAGAAATGGAATCTGTAAGTATTTTTGTAGCTTGGAGTGCTTGTGTTCAAGATTGCAGTTGTTTCATTCCACCCTAACCCTTGTTTTTTTTCTTTGCCATTTTAATTAAAATTGACTGCATATTTTCAGTCTTCACTGGACATCTTTTCAATGGTTGAAATATGTTTGAATATTAGTAGCTCAGATGGTGGTTGGGTAGTTGGTTTGAGCTCCAAGCTTGGCAATTTGGTTGCAATTTGGTTGCAGATGAGCACAATTTAATGTCTGCCAATGTTTCCTCGAATGGTGATGAAACTTTTGCAACCAAATTGCCAAACTCGGACCTCAAACCAATAGTCTAATCTTTTCAGTGGCTTGCTCATTATGTACCATAATTTTTTTTCATTCAAATCTTCAAGTGTCTTGTATTGTCTCAGAAAAAATTGCAGCTAGCAATTTAAAAATTATTATGGATGTATGGGTATTGTATATATAAACAGGCAGTTAGAGTCTTTGTATTAGTTACCTTCTTTCATACCTAGCCAATCAAAAACATTGTATCTGCCATCCCACATTAGTTTTCAGCTGATTTTATATATATATCTCTGTGCACATGAAACTGCACATATGAATGCATGCACCCCTAAACTAATATTGAAGTCTAAAAGTTCAGGAGAGCAAGACATTTGGAGATACAAATTGTTCATTGAAAGCATAAATCGACAATGTTGTGAAAGAAACGATAAAGCAGCTTTACTCAACCTTGGTGGCTTTAAGATGTGTGGACTTCAACTCCCAGAATTTCTCAGCCAGCAATGCTCACTGCTGAATTCTAAGAGTCTATATATAAGTCTACATATCTTAAAGCCACCAAGGTTGAGAAACATTGCTATAAAGAAGGACACTGCTATATAATGTTTTTACAACAGTCTCTGGTGCGCCTACATTTAGATTATTCTGATTGTTCTGAACAATTAAATATAACACAATAATATAAACAAATTAAATCAAATGTTATTCATTACATGCACAGTCATGCATGGTATGAAATGTGATGAAATGTGTATGTTGAGACAAGATGTTGAGTCTCTAGAAAGAGTGCAGAGAAGAGCAACAAAGATGATCAGGGGAATGGAGTCTAAAACATATGAAAAATGGTTGCAGAAATTGGATATGTCTAAAGTTTAATGAAAAGAAGGATTAGGGGTGAGATAATAGTCACATTGTAATATCTAAGAGGTAGCGGGAAGGAAGTAAAACAAAACACCAGAAAGCAAGACAGGAAGCAATGGATAGAAACTAATGAAGGGGAGAAGCAACCTAGATCTAAGGAGAAATTTCCAAACAGTGAGAACAATTAACCAGTGGAGTGGCTTGCCTTTAGAAGCTATAATTGTTCCATCACTGGAGGTTTTTAAGAAGAGATTGGATAACCATTTGACTGAAATGATGTAGGTCTACTGCTTGAGCAGCAGGTTTGATTAGAAGTCTTTCATGGTTCCTTCCAACTTTGACACTCTGTTCTGTTATATTTTTGGTACTGTGAAAAAATCAGAAAATGCATAGTTGGAAACAGTAAGGCATCTTATCTTCTATATGAAGAAAACTTAAAACGTTCTTCCCTAATCTCTTTCAAATAAGAAATGGTCTGAACATTCTGAAAATTTCAGTCACAATGTATTTGGGCTCCAGACTGGGAAGGCTGATTGAAGGATAATGGGATATTTTAGTTTAACAGATGGTAATTTTGATGGTGGATAATGGTGTAAAACTTTGCAAAATGATAAATGGAGTGAAAAGAGCAGAGCATTTAACTCACTGTTTTTCCAACTTGGCAATTATAAGATTTTTTAACTTCCAAAAATTTGGCTGGGAAATTCTGAGAATTGAAGTCCATTCATTTTAAAGTTGCCAAGTTTGAAAAATACAGATTTAACTCTTCTTCTCTGTCTGTGTTGCTGAAAATGTTTTTGGTAATGCTTCTTACTTTTAGTGAGGGAGGATTTATTTTGAATTGCAAATAGCAATTTTGGAGAGGCAATATCTATGGAGAACTGCAAAGTTATGTATTGTAGTTACATATGAAGTTTATTAATGTACACAGATTGTGTTTTTTCACATTCCTCAAGAATGTGCACTAATAATATAAAAGCATAACATACAAATATTCATAACTGGGATGAAAGTAATCAAGTATGTACTGACAAGTACTTTCACCTTAAATACATTTATCATGCTTTTATATGCATTTGCAGGTTTGTACATGTATTTGTATGGCAGGCAACATTTACAGGTTGTGAGGTTTTATATTCCCTTGTTCCTGTGCAACTCACAATGTGTACGTATTTTTCCATTCAGTTATAGAATTTAGTGTTTTTACATAACTTTAAAATAAAAATATTGTGAAAGTAGCCCTGTGTTTTGGTAATCAGCAGACACAAAATAATAACCTCTACAGAAAAATTGCCTTGTGACCATCCTTCCTGTGACATGGAGCTATGGAGCAATGACATTTATGAGGATGGATACAAAGGGAGGAGGGGGCCTGTTGAACCCACAAGCATTTATAACTTGAGTTTGCTCTTGTATCCCTGCGACTTTTCACTGAGTCCTGATTGTCCTGGGTAAGGAAAAGAAAAAGCAGTCTCTGGGTTTAAGAGGAGGACACTTTGGGTAGCTGTCAGGCCAGGTCTCTCTCCTCTCCCTCAAATGAAAGCCGCTTGTAAAACATGAGTATAAACTTACCAAACAATGTACAGAATGGGAAATGCAGGCTATCAATAAACAGTTGGAACAAGTTGGTAATCTCCTTTGCTCAATTTCGCTGCACACATGTTGTGCATTGACAATAAAGGATTGAATTGAATTGAATTGCTGCGGTAAAGAGGCAGATTAGTAGTTCTAAGGGAAAAGATACAAGCCCCCCCCCCCATGTAGAAAAGTGGATTTTTTTTTTTCACTCCAGCATATTCTTGTATTACATTTTGCTTGTGAGATTCCAAAACACCCAAAGGAACAGTAATTGTATATGTGTGCTTTTGATTGTAGTGATAATACACAATCCCTTTCCTGCCCAAAAGCTCTTTTCATTTTCATCTCCAGAGCTTCCTCAAATTGAGCCTCTTTTGTATAGGTTGTACTGGGCTGGATAACAACACTATGGAGGTACATAGGGTTACTGAAGTTGACAATCTGCCTTTCAGGATGAAAGGTATGCTAGAGTCTAAATGCACTGATGTCACTGGAGAGGATAAAAGCAGGAAGATAGCACTATCAAATTTTTTTGTGCATATATGAAGGGTGAATATAGGAACATGGATTTGCAAACTTAATGATGTACAGATGGTAACTTCTTTCTCTTAAGGCATCAGTCATAAAGACCAAAAGTTTGATAGCTTTATTTCAAGTTTCATTTCCAAAATAAAAGAAGAAAATTCTGTGTTATCATCATTACCAAATTATTCAGTTCTAATCTATAGCATGACTAGCCATTTAAATTGTTTCTTAGGTATGTCAAACTTTATCTCCAGAATGATTAGATGAAATCTAATCCCTCTAAAGATCTACATCATTATAAATGATATTGTTTTGAGCAATATCACATCATCAGACAGAAAAATGAAAAATTATACTGTATTTAATGAAATTGCCTCTAGTAATATTTGGACTGGAGTATCTCTATTTCAGTACACTGCATCTTTGTTTGAACGTTGTCTTTCTGCACAAAGTGGTACAACTTCTGGTCTTCTTAAATAAAATAAAAGAATGCCAAATTATAATATGATGAGTTTGGGTTAATTTTGGCTTATGTGTTTGCAAATTTAGTTACCGTAATCTCTTAATTATGGTTTTTGGCTGAGCATGTTACGTAACGTACCAGTTATGGCTTATTAAATAACCAAAGTTTCATTGCAACAAAAACAAAATGCTGATAGTAGATAAGCACATGAAATGCATGGGTTAATTTGCTAAGGCAACCTACTACCTGCAGATATGCAGACTGCTGGCTAGTATTGATGTGATTTGTAATCTAACACATCTGGAGAAAATCAAGATTGCAGAAGGCATTTCTAAGGTTTAGTTTTAAAAGGAGAAACTGCTGTCTAAAATCATGTTGTCTAAAGTTAATATGCAACTTTCAAATGGAATGACATATCCTGATTAATCTCCCTTTCAAATATTTTTTAAGCAAAGAAACAAGTTATTCTGAAAAATATGCTCAACATCTGATCCAATGCAAAAAAAAAAAGCTTGTGATTAGTGAGAATAAATGGAGGTTGTAAAGCGATATAAATATCAAAGGTGACAAGGTGAGGCTAAGGATGGAGGAGGAAGATTTTTCCTTCTATCTTTGTCCATTTATTGAAACTTACCTTATTATTGGCTCTACTTCAGATGGGAAACATATTTGGATTAATTAAAAATCAGCAGCACCTTAAATATTAGTTTTTAAAAAGACAACTGTTTTTATTCTTTCTAGATCTTACTAATTATATATTCTGTTCAAAAAAATATAATTTAAATTTTGATTTCCAGGGGAAGGGGCAAAAACAAAAAAATTATAAAGAGATTGCATTAGATTTCAGGCATTCTTATGACTTATGTAGTGAAACAAATTTTGAAATAATTATTTTGGAATCAAACATATAAGAATCTTGTATTTAAACAGAGTAAGATGATTCATGAATTCCCAGACTTTAACTCATTTTGTTCCATAAGCAATACACAATTCTTTAGAGTGATTTTTTTTATTTCTGATTAAAATTCCTATTTGTTTTACATCTGAAGTTCTGATATACAGTTCATGATCAAACAAACTTTAAATATTAGAACTTAACTAGTTTTAAACTGTAGATGTTTCAATGTAATGTACATTTTCTTCCTAATTTTTCAGCATATATTTGATCATCTGGAAATACTTTTTAAAATTTTTATTTATTAAGTTTATTGGCTCATCTTACCACAGGATAACTCTGATACATTATATCTTCTAGGGCAATCTATTTACAGATATATTCCTAGGCTGTACTCTTATATTTAAATTCAGCTGTTTATGAAAATAGTAATTGGTTTAGCAAGTATTGAGTTTTAAGCTTAAAAATAACTAATTGAAATTTAAGTGTTTTGTCAATTTCAATCGTGTACAATATATTTTTAATGTACAATAAAATACATTAAATGTGTCTCATATATACAAAAAATAACTGATTTTGGTACATATTTGATGCAAATTTTCCATATACAACTAAAGACTTATTGAGATTGTAAAGAACAAAAAAATTTAAAGTTTTAAAAAGATTATTTTTTATCAAATTTATATCGCTTATGAGAAAGCCTAACAATTCTTAAAGTTTAAAGGAAATGAAAAAGATTCCTTTATTAATAAAAATAAGTTACATTGGGCTGTTAATCATTAGAGGAAAATCAGATATATGAGAATTTCAATAGAAAAAACATTTGATGTTTTCAACTTAACATTCTTATTCAAATGAAGTATAAATTATACCAAGGTGCTTTGAATATAGTAATATAAGTTAAAGGAAATACGATAGAAAAAAAGAAAAATGAAATGAAGACAACAGTGAAGTTAATTCTCCAATATTCTGAAGTTAATTAGAGGCAATATTTTAATTTTAAGAAAAGAAAGAAAATTGAAGAGAAAGGCTAATTACTCTTGATAAAATGTAATCATCAAATGTTAAATTATTGTTAGTTCTTTTTGTAATAACTGGGTAAAGGCTGATTTCCCCATTCTTAAAAATGATTTTGCAAGTTCTTGTAGTTTAATTATTTAGCTATATCTACTGAAATTACTATGCATCTACTGAATCCTTTTCACTCAAGACTTAAATTTTCAGTCAGAAAAGGAACAAAGCCTCTTTGCATTTTAAAAACTAATAAACGTGTTGGGACCTAGGTAATATTTCCAATAGCTCTCTCTGTGTGTATGTCTCTCTCATCCTCTCTCCCTCTTCTCTCTCACACAAAGACACACACACACACAAAGAGGTGTGGTTGGGTGGTTGGTTGGTTGGGAGGGGGATATGGAATTAGATACAGAGGATTACATATGAAAACAAAACAAAATAACTTTAAGACTGTTTATTAACTTCATATTTGTATTGTCATGTTTATAAGGCACAAAGTGTAAATACAGTTTTTAAAATCAAAATAATTATATTAGAAAAAATTAAATTCAGTATTATCATCTATAAATAAGTCAGAAATTACAAAATGTTAGTTAGGTGTGCTAATTTTGCAGGCATATGTTTAAAATCTTATTTTAAAAGACCATAAGTTCACAAAAATTATTTAGGACACCTTGATTATTCAATATGAAAAACCAAAAAGCATACAAATAAAACTTCTTAATTGCAAGCAGTTATACCTCAAAAGAAGAAACAATGTGTCAGGGAAATTATTTTAAGATCTTTACTGAGATGGTAAATTGGTTTGGGAAATCGATTCAAAGATGATATTCAAATATATTTATGTGTAGGAATAAAAATAATTTTAAACTACTTTTAGACTGTTTTTTAAAAGAAGTTGCTAGTTTTAAATATTTCTGTAAGTATTTGTTAGTTTTTTCATGATTTGATATTTCTTAAGTGAAATTTAGGATATAATTTTTAGGGGAGTTCTAATAAAAATAGTGTAATAATATGCACCAAAGACAAATTCCTTGTGTGTCCAATGACACTTGGCCAATAAAGAATTCTGTTGTATTCTATAATTACAGCATTTTTTTAAGTAATCAAAGAAGGGCTTATTAAGTTGCATTCACATTTGCAAAGAAGTTCGAATTCATTTGTAGGTAAATTAACATAAAAAAAATAACGTTGAAGGATTATCTCTGTCTAGATCCCCTTTACTACGAATTTTATTCATCCAATTTCTCCGGAAGACTTAAAAAGATCAAAGCCCCTGATCGCTACCATTTTAGGAGCCCTACTTCGCATTTCTAAAAGCAGAACGGAATTTGAAGACTTGCTGTTCTCTGTAGATCAAATTTCTAGTTCAATTAGAAAATCGATCTCTTCTGCGCACCTTTCACCCTCAATAGTTGTAATGGGATTTTTGGTTAAAGTCATGTTTGCTTTTAAACAGAACAAAACAAAACAACCTCTGGCAACCTCACTGCGAGCTCACTACAAGGACTCAAGTCTTCCATTCATGAGCCCTGTGAAAATCAAGAATCCAAATGAAAAGTTTTACTCTAGCCGGTTTATGGAAGAGAGCATGCACGCTGACGCTCGCACGGCAGCCATTTAAAGGGCCAGCACATTCCGACGATGCGAGCTCCCCATCCCCCCCCTTGCCATTTCCCTTTCCCGGCCCTCCCCCTGCCAGTCTCTGGATTGTTGGGTTGTGACTGGCATGCTTTAAAGATTTCCATCTCTGCTTGATAATGGCAGGCACCCACGTTGCTGAGGGACAGTTGGCGTCTCTTCAGAGGCAACTTAGCTATTGCCGTGACTAAATCCTTTCATTCCATCCCCTCCTCCTTGGGAAGATGGAAGAGCATTAAAAGTGAGGCTGGGGGTGGGGTAGCGGCTAGGAGGGGTTGCATCCACCATCTTCCCCTTTGTCCCCCGCTCCCTATTCAGAAAGGCGTTCTGCCTGCATCTTGTGGGCTTCTTTCACCTCCCCAAAGTGGGATGCGAAGAAAGCCGCGCGATTTTTCTACCTGCGTAGGAAACAAGAAAAGCCCCAATGAAATCACGGGACTTTCTTCGTAAGTTATTACACCGCAACGCTAAACAGCGGTCTTTCAACAGCTCTTGGACCATTGCACAAAATGGGACAGGCGCCTTCTCCGACTGGGTGGTCGATTCAACTAAAAAATGTTTTCCGGCGCGCGAGACATTTTTTCTCCGTCTCGCGGATCGATAGTAACGGGGCTCTCTGCAAACCCTCCCCTTTTTGTGCCAACCAAAGCGCCCTTTTCAATATCTGCACTCGCCCCCTCCCCCAAAGAAGGCATATGGATGGGGCGCTTCAAGGGGGTGGGGTGGGATGGGAGACAAGGTGCACATGTTGCCTCGCGCGAGACAAGGGTTAAGCGGAAGCGGCTTCCCTCGCCGCCCTTTTGGTTGGTGGAAAAATATATAATTATTTTCAAGATTTTTTTTTTTTTTTACAAATGTCTATTCGTGGAACCAAGCGAGGGTTTTGCGCGCCTATCTCGGAAGCCCGTGCCCCTTTCTTGTCATTCCACTTCCTTTTAAAGTATTTGTATTGTTAGGTCGGGGAGCAAAGAGTTGATGAAGCAAGAAACCAACCAATCAGCCATCTCGCCCTACAAATTTAAGGTGCGGAAAAACAGGACAGTTTGTAAGGAACGAGGTATAGGGAGAGTCTAGCGGTGCCTCCCCCAACCCCAACCATTCGGTAAGAGGAATGCGAGAGCAAGAATTCCCATCTCCATTTTAAACCTCGATATTTGAGGCGAAAAGGGGGACCCCCGAGCCAAGCCGCCCTTCCTTGCGGGGGAAAAAAGGGTTTTAAGAAATCGCCTTGTGGTTTCAAAGAAACATCGTGGCGTGCCGGTACGGAAATAACTTCCAGACGCTTTCTCTTCTCGCTTGCTTTCGCGCAGAAACTCTATAGGCATTTGCAACTATCCAAAAGTGGAAATGCTTTTCTCTTTCCAACACAAAGTGGTGGCACGTGTAAATAAAAAAACTTGGAAGCAAATGCATTTTCAGGCACTGAAGTTCTTTTATCCCACACCCGCCAAGTTCTAATTGTACTGATATTTAATTCTTGAAGACTCGCGTCTCTCAATTTACACCGGAAAAGGACATTCACTTTCACATACCCCTTTGTCCCGCGTCACCCATTCCCACGGTTGTATTTGGCCAATCCCGACTTTTAAAAATCCTTTCTCACTAACGTGATTCAAAGCCTGAAAAACAGCAACTGAAAGTCCAGGTCTGGCGCGCCCACACACTGAGCGTCACCTTCCACCCCCTTCGCTGTCTTTCCTTTCTAGGGAAGCAGAACTCCGATTAAGTTTACACCCAGAAAATCTCATTCAAAGAAGATGGGGGCGGGAGGGTGGCAGAGCAGGCCAGAGAAAACAGGAGGAGGGGGTCTGCGATGGGGGCTGGGCTATGGCCCTCCTGGCAGGGAGAGGAAACCAGGAATCAGCGTCCTATAGCTGCGCTTCGCTGAAGAAATGCGCTCTGTTGAAAAAAGCGGAAAAATTTCTCTTCGCAGGAGAACCTACGGAAACTGTAAATAAAAAAATGTTGAGAAAAGATAACATGCCTCGGAACAGGAGTATTCTATGTGTAGAAAGAGTGCCCCGCCCCCCTTTTTTGGCTCCACCACGTGGCTTCCTCTTGCAAACATTTTCACTCATTTTTCCAGGTCGATTTTATTTAGGGGCGGTGCTAAGTCCTGCCTTCACAGTCGGAGACGTCCTTTGCCTCTTTCTCTCGGTGTGCGTGTATAATGTGTGTGCGCGCGCGTGTGCGACACACATGAGTTGCGACTCAAAAGGAGTTGGGGGGCCACTGGAAAAAAAAGAGCCATTTTCCCAAGCCCGCCATACCAACTTGCATCCAAATCAACCGGCCCCCTTGATTCTTCAAAACAGGGAACATTCCCCCCTCATTCCTCTTAGATTATCCCCCTCCCCCTTTCCTTCCCACAGCCAAAATAGCCGGGTTTTCTTACTTTGATAGGCCCCCAACATAGACTAAGAAACTTTTAAAATATAAAGCAATTGTTAAAAGTTTCGGAAAGCCTAGTCGTCTCCCTCTCTCCCCACCCGGTGTATGTGAGTTATTTTCTTCTTTCCCTCCCACCTCCCGTGACTCACTCCCGTTTTGGACCTACCCAACATTTTGTGCAAAACGCATCAGCCATGAACAAGCTGTATATTGGAAACCTCAACGAGAACGTGACTCCGGCGGATCTGGAGAAAGTCTTCAACGACCACAAAATATCCTTCTCTGGCCAGTTCTTGGTGAAGTCTGGCTACGCCTTTGTCGACTGCCCAGATGAGCAATGGGCTATGAAAGCCATCGAAACTTTTTCTGGTAAGCCAATGGATTTATCGCTCGCTCGTTCTGTCTTTTTCATCTCTTTTTTCTCTTTTCCTTTGGAAACCTTTGAGATTTTGGAATGAGCAATTGCTTTGGGAAAAAAAACCGAGCAAGCCCGCATAATTTTATAAAACGCATATTGCCACTCAGAAATACTGGCGGGCCGCTTCTTTTTGTGTGTGCAAAGACTCGTAAAACGTGGTGTACAAAGATGCGACCAGGCAGCCACACTTTGCTCGTACTCGCGCTTCCGCCCTTTCTTTCTTTAGCTATCTGTAGTCATCAATGAAAGTTACTTTCGTTTCGTATTTTCCCCTCATTCACTGAGAGTGGGGGCACTCCTTCGATTTCCCCCTCCCACTTTTCTCCTTGAGTATTGAACTAGGTGGCGAGTATTTTAACTTGTTGGGCCTAGAATTTCGTACCAACTTCCATAGGCTTTCTAGAGGGCTCTTGTTTTTATTATCCAGCCAAAATGTCCTCCTCAATCAATAAAGTACCCCTATTCTTCTTATACTACTAGAATATTACATAAATCAGGCCTTTCCTATCAACAAAATTTCATTTGGCAAACCTTGGATTAATATCCCATGTGTCTGTATGTAGGGAAGTGGGTGAATTTTTCCCTTCAGAAAGCCCCCACCCCACCCCCACCCCATTTCTCCCCTCCAAATTAGTCATCTCTTAACAAATAAACAAAACTCTCCATCACTTTAATATCTTCTCTGGGATCAACGCTGCCCCACTACACGTTCTTTCAATGCCATTTGGGATTTATCAAGCAATCTAGTGTTGTATTTTTGCATGTTAAGCGTGTGTGGTACTTCAGGGTGGGAAGTGGGGAAAAAGGAGGGGAGGTGTTGGACTTTGGCCATTTTGATTTAAACAGGGGTTTCCTGGGGCATGTGATGGGTGTATTAGCCTGAAGGTCGCCATGCTGTTCAGAGATTTGAGACAAGAGAAGCAGACGGAACTAGCAGAGCAAACCTAATGTTGACTTTTGCTGAGAACCAGATGTTTTGTTCCCTATTTAAAATACCACATCAGAGTTCTGGGCCTTTTTAATGTCACTTTCTTCTTAACTGAATGTTTTAATTTATCTTCTTTTAAAAAAATGAAAAGATGATATGACTTATCTTGAAAGCCAAGCAAGTTGGATGTTGGAATAGGCCTTACATTCCTGTTTTTTTCTCTTTCCTTGATGAACCAGATCTTGTAATGTGTATATGAAAATGAGTTAAATTGTTGCCCTTGGAATAAAATCTGTTTGACTTTTTAAATCACATATTCTCCATTTGAAATCCACTTAATTTTTTAAATTAAAAGTAGAAAGAAAATAATGTCAAGCAGGAGTTTTTATGGTAAAATGCACCTGAATCTCTCTCTTAGTTGAATTAAAATATGAAGAGTAGGGGAAGGAGTAGAAGGAGTTATATATGATCATTGATATCCATCTTTTACTTTTTCATTATACTTTTTTTTTTAAAAAAAGCAAACTTGTGTTTTTAGGCAAAGTGGAGTTGCATGGGAAACAACTGGAGATTGAACACTCAGTCCCTAAAAAACAAAGGTAATCCAGTTGTTTTCTTTGAATTTATCTGTGTTGAAATGAAACAGAGAAGATAAAATGTGTTAAACATGCTAAGCTGGCATAAACAAAGCTAAATTGCAGGAATAATATAGTTACGTTTTTGTTTTCCATTCCAGAACAAAATTACTTGAAAAACACATTTCTTGAAAACTGCTTGTTTATTTCTTTTCACCCCTAATTACAATGGGTGCATTGAGGAAACAATTAAATACAGATATATATTATTACTCTTCATTACCACTAAAAGTGTACTTCTTTGGCTTAAATTGTAATGTTGTTTATACTAATTTCAATATGACATGACTTCCTTGTGCTATTTTTTTAAAATCAATCTTTTTACTTTTAAATTGATGTTAAAATTAAGCAAATTAGAAATTTATTGGCCAATTTCTGGGTGTAAAAATACTTGCTTTCTATTTATTTCTGTAAATACTTAAGTTTTTGTATATGTATGTTTTTATGTAGTGTTATTGCATTTTATACTTTTTTAATTCATTATATTGCTTATCTAGCTTTATTTTGGAAGCTTTATTTTCACTAAATATGTTATAGCAAACAGCTTTTTCCTTCAGAAAAAAAAGTTGCAATTAATCTCTAATCATATAATCCTAGAAAGTGAACATAAAATGTACAAAGTATACTTATATTAGAACTCATGATTCTTTTTTTAGAATAATCTAATGGGAGGGAAAGGTAGCTGCCTGTTCATGTAATTCAAAAGATTATTTTTGTGCATGATTGACATCACAATTTCCTGCTCTTGTGTTCACACTGATTCTCATACTTCTTGGCCTTCCAAACCTTATATCAAATGTATTGCTGGAAAAGAAATAAAAAATAAAAAAAAAATACAAGATTTTCTGAAATACTGCAAGAGTCCCAAAATCTGGTTAATTTATTGGACTAGTAGCATGGATTTTGTATAATGGGTGAACAGTAATGTTTGTAAACAGTCTTTGTAGGTTAATATACAGAATATGTATGGTGTTAAAAGATGTCTAAGAAAAATGTATTCAGGAAGCCAATTCCACAGTGAAAAAAATTAAGAAATATTGTGTGTGTGTGTGTGTAAAGAAAAGGAATTCTTATTCTTTAATGATTTTGTAAAAATCAATTGTATAGATTATAGATGATTCTCAGAGATGATTGATTATTACATAATGCTTGAAATCAACCAATGTATGTAAATTAAATCAATTGAAAAATTGTGTACCTAGTGAATTGTCATCAATGCTTATAAATATAAAGAGATAATTTTTCAAAAACACCAATTTCCCAGATTAATATTAGCAAATTCTTCTAAGTAATCATAATGGTTGGATTCAAGATTTTAAAATTGCCCAAAATTTTAGATCAATTTACTATATGCTAATATTTTATTGATAGCTTTTATTGATATATTTTGACTCTTCAAATATCATAATGAAGTTACTGTAATGATTCCTTCCAAGATAATTTATATTTAATTCTTATAAAAATGGATTGTGGATTCTTCTGGATTTGCTGGTTAAGTGTCAAGTATGTGAGTGTGTTTTCATCTTGTCTTGGGACTTGATTTTCCTGTTTTGAATGATAACCAGAAGAGGAACTAGTTAATTCAGAATGTTTGTAATAGTGTTAATAAGTGAGATATGTTTTCCACCACTTATAGAAATTTATAAATATTACCAGTAATTTAGGTAAAGAAATACCTAGGAATAGCTCTCTATATCTTTTAAGTTATCAAAATAAAATAAATCACACTCTGCTTATTTCATTAAAAAAACATCAACATTCTTGAGCTTTGTTCAAACTCTTTCCAGATGCATTGAATTATATTTCCCAGAATCCCCTTCTGGTATGATTCATGCAGGCAGAGTTTTAGTTTGCTATGTCCAGAAAGTGCAGGTTGGAGAAGGCTGAATTAGACAATGAGAAATTCAGGTTGCCTGATAGTTTTGGTTAGCTTAAATATTTATTAAATCAGATGCAAAAATTGAAAAAAAAACACCATTTAATATATATTTAAAATTTGTCTTCAGTATTAAAAGTTATTTCAAAAACCTTTATTCATTTTATTGAATTTGCTCTTGAAAAATACAATTTGATTTTACTTACTTTTAAAATTTGTATGCCATCCAACAAAAGAAACAAATTTGAGATCATACATCCAGCCTAATTAGCTAACAAATGCTTTTTGAGGTAAATGTTTTGCATTTTAGAAATAACTTGGGTAATGATAATTATATTCAATCTTAAAAAAATTTAAAAGTTTTATTGATTGAAAAGAACTTCTTCCAAGAAAGTGTGCTTTAATTTGCCACTTGAATATGTATAGATTTGGAAAAAAAATATTTGTTTTAGGAATGTTTTCAGTTGAACATTTATTGAAAAGAAGACTTGCAGAAAATTTGCAATTTTGTCTCTTTAAAAAGCAGCAAAATTCTGTTAGCGAAGGAAAGAGTTAATTAAAACAACCTCAGAGATGTTTTAAGAACTCAAGAATGTTAAGAAATGTTTGGAGGTTAGGGGCGGGGTTGTCTCCCTTTGAAAAGATTGAAGTGGATAGAATTAGAGGTGGGGGAGAAGAACAAATAAGAATGGGTAAAAAAACAAGACGAGGGGAAATTTAAGTGCATCCATCAAGCAAACATTCCAAATAAGATTGGAAAAAATTACTCTAAACAGAATAAACCTTTAAGAAGTGAAGTTCTTAAAAAAATGATTTCAGAAGCATGCTTTTAAAAAGCAAGTTAAAATAGGTATGGTTTTAAATCTTGTTACCTACAAAAGGATTTTTAAAAATCAGGATGTGTGTGTTTGTATGTATACTGATACTTCCTGTTGATAAAATGTTATATAAGTTAGTGAATAATAAAGTTGCCCTGTGGCTTCCATTCTTTTCAGAGTCTGGGTCCCATCATGATAGAGCTAAAAGGACCATTTTGTCTAAGAAGGGGATTTATATATTAAAATATGTTCTCTTACTTATCTGCTCATTTATGTTTTTTTTTTTAAATCTATGTCCTATCTGAACTGCTGTGTCTTACCAGATGACTACCACTGATCATTTTAAAGATGAATATAAATATTTAAGGTTCTATAAAAATGGTAGAATGAAATATTTTGATGGATGTTTGTGTAATCATGTATAGCTTCAATTGAAATTGGTAGTATCTGTGGTTGTCTATACAAAAAATAAAAGTGTCCTTTATTAATCTTTATTCAGATTATACCATCAATATTCCATGGTAAATGTCTTCAGACTTGCAACATAAAGCTTAAAGGAGCAATTTACATTATTTTTTTAATTTTAATTTATGTTCATTGTTTTCCAGTAAAAAGATTAAAATGATATGTGTTTGCATCAACTATAATAGCCTCAGCAAAAGATGAAATATCTTGTTGATTCTAAAAGAATTTTTAAAAAGTTAAAATATATTATTCTATAATTTTCTGTTTTGCTACCTATAGAAATCTTTGGACAATTTAGTGATATTTTTTTGTATAAATAATAAGCCCAGTTTATGAACTGGGTTTGCATGTAAATAATAAACTTTAAATAAAAAAAACAAGCAAGATAAAAATTATATATCGACATTGCATGTATATATTATGAATTAGTTTGAAATCCAAGAATTTGAGGGACAGCTGAATACTGATTTCCCATTGCTTTTCAGAAATAAAATTAAAAATGAACTCTCACTAATCCCATTCTGTTATACAACCAACATGGAAATGTAGGTATGAGATCAAGAACATCTCAGAAAAACAAGTTCCTGGTATAGAAATATAACTTCATGATTCTTCTTTGGGATAATTCATGTTTCATACGTTATGCCATTACTGGATATGTACTGATGTTCCCGTACTTTAGGCATAATCAATCTGCATAAAAGATTCACAGATTTTTGAAAAAAAACTTTCTTATTCTTTTAGGTTAAGGATAGACATCCTATAGGTCACTTGCAGCAATTGAGATTCCGCTGGAAGAATTAATTGATAAAATGCCTTAATTTTGATCTGGGAGAGGTTAACGGAGAATCAAGTCAAGTTTGCCTTTGAGAGGTCTGCTCCCATATGTACTTTCAAAGTCTCCCTAACATCAAAAAAAGTTCAGAAAGAATTTATTGTGTCCAATCTGGTGATGTCTCAGGATCATTAGTTGACTTCCGTTAGAGTGTTGTAGTACCTGAGCCCTCAGATACTTTTAACAATTAATAGAAATATATCTCTAATCAGAAACTTGAATTACATTGCATAGACATTTGAAGTACAATTGTTGATGTTTACTCAAAAGATAACTGCATGTGAAATTGCAATCTTGCTGAGTTTTTATAATTTTAGAGTGTCAAGGGAAGGAAGTAGGAAGTTGCAACCTGTTTCATCTAGTTAAAACAGAATTTTTTTTACTAGTAAAAGAAACCTTTAGGTTTGCAAAGAAAAAAAGGAATAGAGTTAAATTTTCATCTCAGAAGTGGGATTTCTATTGTTGCAATCAATACTTAGTTTACAGAAGAATAATGAAAACTATACATTAAGTATTGAAAATCCAAGCATAAGAGAAAATACATAATACCCCAATTATGTATGGGATATAAATTTAACAAAATAAATAACTTCATCTAAGGGATAGTGGTCCTTGTGTTAAGCTATTCAGATATATTAATATGTGTATATGATCAAATTGCTTGTCTCCGAGTATTAAAGACTGGTAGAATGAAAGCATATTTTTCATATTCCACCTTGTGCTGAAATCCATTTACCAAATTAAAGCATTGTCAAACCTAGACTACAGAATTAAATAAATGAATATAATTCCTGAGATACAAATTGCCTTGGAAAATTGCAAGTTGGAAACCCATGAAATTGCACTCTTCCAATATGTTTTAAATTTGCTGTTCCCTATTAGTAAAATAATAATAGTAATCATCCTCAGAGGTGAGTTATGAGAGCTTGAACTTCAGAAGTAAGAATTGGCGTGCATACTGGCTTAGTGATATGAGCCACTGATAAGAAATTCTTCACCTCAAACCCTGCTCGTGTCATGATAGACTTAGACAAACCACCTTCCCACTATAATATCAGAGGTGATTACTATATATTGTTTTAGCTTACAAAATTTTGTAAGAACAACAACTAAATATAGCACATAAAGTACTGAGTATATATACCCAATTAACCTACAGTAAGCCCCACTGAAATGTGTAGGACTTACTGAAGGGAATTACTTGGATTAATAATGGATTAAACTAACGATTTTCAATCGGATAGTAACTAATCAATTTCCTGAAGATGTAGAATAACTATAAATTCCAAAATTTTATACATAGTAAATAGGAAGAATTCAGCATGTGTATTCCAACATGTAAGCAGCTTTACATTTTTTTTACATTTTGTACAGCAGCTTTACATTTAAAAAAAATGCTAATATTCAAAGCCACAGCTTTTGTCACTAGAACAATTTATTTAAACTCTGATCTAATTACAATGATGACAACATACAGCTCCCAGTCAATGCATATATACAGCATAAAAAGGTGCAGACATTTAGCATGGGTACCCAGGTGCTTAAAATATTTAGCTCTGGTATCCATAATGCTGGTATGCCATAACATAGTCATGTTTCAAATAGTAATAGTGAAGAATCTTTTAGCAACTTAAGATAGATTCTTGTTCTTGCAGCACTCCTTGGGACCTCTTTGAACGTTTTTAATATCAAAACATATCCTTGAAATGTGTGGGTGTGCGTATATAAAATAACATATTTCTTTGTGTTATATGGATAAAACGCTGCAAGTTTGAATTACATTTAGGTGTCATATTCTTCTCACTCCTGTGCAATCAGTTGAAAAACTTAATTGATCTAATTTCAGTTTACAATTTCCAGTGGGATATTACATATGTGCTAGCAATAGAAGTTGAAGTCAAATTCTACATTAATTACATGAACAAAATAAGAATTTGCATAAAATTGACTATATCATATTAAAACTATGATGCCTGAATTGCATAAATTAAAATTTTATGTTAATATATAGAAGAAAGAAGAATATGTGTCTGTGCCCATGTGATATTTTTACTTTGTAGAGTCTTGTTTCATATAAAAGCTTAGTGTTACATACAGTATGTTATTAGCTGTTATGACTGTAGTTGTTCCAAACATACGGTACCTTTACTATTTCAAGTGTTGTCTATTGTACCTTTTGTTTTATTTTTCGTTTCACCCAAGATTTAGCTTGACTTTCTAAAAAACATTGAATCTAGAGATAGAATATGCTGGAGAGAATGGGTTGAATCATCAAGGATTGAATTATTTTTCCATATACAAGATTCCGTGGATGTGCTTTTTTGCTCTTAAGCAGACTATTTTGTTATTAATGAAAAAAAAGGACAAAACAAAATTAGCTAGATAGGAGATGGAATTAGCTAGAGAAGCAAAATAGAGGGGGAATAATCCAGAAAAAGGAAAGCAAGACAAAAGCTTTTAAAAGAAAACAGACGAACAAAAGTGGAGGGGAAAATCCCATATCTGTCTGCTAAAAGGGCCACAGCTGGCAAAGGAACATGGCTATGGAGTCAGTACTGCATTGACAGTCTTAAGAGATCCTCCAGCAATGCCTCAGGGACAGATTAAGCACATAGGAATAGCTGCCTAAACTGAGTTGATGCATTTAGGATAGTATAGCTAACTTTGAGTGGCAACAGCTGTCCAAGATTCCAAACAAGAGTTTTGGCCCTATCTGGGGTTACTGAGATCTGAACCATAGATTTATGATAAGCTGGGCTGATGATGTTCTATTGCTGTTATGGCCTTTCAATACACAAGAGCCAGCAGATTATAGGATCAAATAAACTGTGATTATGCTGTTATATTGCTTGATCAGGTTTAATTGGAAGATAAAGTACCAGTCAAGGGATTTCCACAAAGTAGCACAGCAGAGAAGATGCCAGAGTCTTTCTGTTCCAAAAATGGCGCTGACAGAGTAAAATGTTCTATTACTGATGCTTCTATTTTTATCTTATTTTTTGACGCCTTCAGTCTTGGCTCCTGGTGAATGCCTGGACCAATCCTTGCAGTTTACTTGGGAAGATTTCAGAAATAATTTGCCATTGGCTTCTTTGTAGGGCTGAGAGAGAGTGATTGGCCAAAACAACTTGGTACTTTATGCTTCAGGTAGGACTAGAAATCATCGTTTCCTGGTTCCCAGCCTGGTATTTTTTAACTATTATATGAAACTCATTTTCTCTGCATTCCTAACACTTGTTCAAACCTTACCAGTGATCCTCAGCCCCAAGGAAAAATTAAATTAGAATTCTGTAATGTGTAGTAAAATTCCTTGCTTGTTGCAGTTACATGGTTTTGACCAGGGTATTGTCTCTGTATTATTGGAGTTCAACAGAGGTCTTTAAAGAAGATATTTCTCTTTTTTAACAAAGTACTAAGAAATTCCAACCCTTTGGAAATTGGTCACTATTTTTTTTATACTACTTGACTAGAACCTTTAGCAGAGGCCTTATTAAAAAATCTGGTAGAAGGGAATTCCATAGAGTCATTCCTACATCGGTAGTTCCCAACTTATGACCACAGTTGAGCTCAACATCTCTGTTGCTAAGTGAAACATTTGTTAAGTGAGTTTCCTCCCATTTTACGGCCTTTCCTTCCATAGTTGTTAAGCAACAGTTGTTAAGTTAGTAACACAACGGTTAAGTGAATCAGTCTTCCCCAGTGACTTTCCTTTTCAGGAGGTCCCAAATGGTGATCACATGACCCTGGGACACTGCAGCTGTTTTAAATATGAGTCAGTCGCCAAGCTTCAGAATTTTGATCACGTGACCATTGGTATACTGCAATGGTCATGAAAGTGAAAAATTGTCATAAGTCACTTCTTTCAATGCCATTGTAACTTCAAATGGTTGCTAAACAAATTGTTGTAAGTCGAGGACTATTTCTAGAGGGAACGGGACATTTTTGTATAAACAAATGGCTTATTTCCCATTTCTCATCTTCCTGTACAAAGGAGAAATACTCCATGTGAATGTTGTCTTCAAAAATCAAAGGTTTAGATGTGGAATAAGCCTGACATATGGACCAACTACATGCACCTGCTCCCAAGGTCACACGCTTTCAACTCCCAATCCTCACCTCCTCTACTTATAGTCTCTACATTATACTCTAGCACGAGAGGCAGGTGTGCCACACAAATGTGTTAGTAACAGAAGTAGCTGTGGATAAAGAAGTCTCAGTTGGTCATTAGCCAATTTTAACTGTTTCCCATAAAACAGAAGAGGGGATTATTTTCTGATCCCAAACGTAGTTGATCAGTCAGATGTGGATTTTCTTCTTCATATTATTGCAATTAAGAGATTTAGGCTAGTAAATAGTTTGACAGTTGCTGTTCTACAGTCCAGCCTCGCGGATGAGATCTTGGACTTGGGCCTAGAAGATTTTATTTCAGCTCTGGGGCTTATCCGAATGATGAGCCTAAAATAGGTTACTATCATATTTTAAGTATTGTGGAATGGTTTTTCAAAACACGATTTAAAATTTTTATCTAAATAAAACAGCTCTTTATTCCTTTTTCTACATATCATTAAAAAAATCAGTTTTTGCTAGGAGAAATTTTAGACTGGTCATATAATTAAATATTTTAGACTGGTCATTAAGTATCCTGGATATGTAGTTCATGATAGCACTTCATGATTTGATCCTTACACTGCATCAATTATGAACAATTTATAATAACACTTTATAGGACTGGCTGACATGCAATCAATTATTTCAGTCCTTTTACATAAAAGTCTAGTTATAACCTAGCATATTTATTTTAGCACTCCGTGTTAGTCTTTTATCGCTTTGCTATAGTTAAATAATATGTGAAATTAAAATCCTTATTGACATTTTGCAATTCACTTAGAGAACTGCCAATATAAACCCTGGTCTATCCACGATCTTTCGGCTCACTTTGGCTCAAATAGTCAGAAGAAAAGCAGCATTTCTGCATAATAGAAAGGTATCAACAGGCCTGGGGCAACCACAAATATTGCCTAACTATAGCATGTCTTAGAACACAACATCTCAAAGGAGGGGGGCGGGGGGCAGCTGCAAGGTTTCCTCTCCATATGGACTGAGCATGCTCCAGAGTCATACAGTATTGACTCTTGGGAGGTGGGGAAGAACAGAAAACCACAGTAGTTGGGCATGGAACGGAGTAGTTGGAGTCTGGCTGCTTCTACTTATTCTGAATTCATAGATTCTTTTACTTCATAGGGTAGGATAAATTCAATGAAAATCCAGTGTTTGTTTGTTTGTCTTATAGCTGTGAATGGGGAAGAGGTTTCCCCAAAACCCCTTTTGCTCTTTCAGCGGATGGGTCATTGATTTTATTGTCGATGCCATATGAAAAGCACAACATGATCAGAAATAAAATGAATTATTTAATTGACTGTCTCAGTAGTTTCAAGTATATACTTGTAATAGGGTGGGCATAGCAGGCCTGGATAACCCAATTTGGCAGTAGGAGCAATAAACAAATAGTATATTTTGTCCACAAAGGTGGACATAAATAAAGAATAGATTTTAAAAAGTTCTTCTCCACAAGGATACAAATAGGTCCAAACGTGTTCCATACAGGTTATTATGAATGAATATGGTGTGGCAGCAGGCAGTACAGAAAACTTCTACATATTTATGTATTTCTTGAAATGGATTGTATTCGCTGGACTGATATTTTCATACAACTCTGCAGAAAGTCCAATGCATGATCCCAAGATGATGTTGTAATCTTAACATCACTATAGCATTTCAAGCTGGGAGAGGCTGCTCTGAGCTGCCTATGTAGCATTCTGTGTCCAGAAACTACAGAAGAAACAGTAACTTTTTTTACAGTTCCCATTATAAAGTTCAGTGTGTTGGGATAGTAGGAATTGTAGCATAATAATTTGGAGTATGATAGTTGTTATCACATTTTATTCTGTAATATTGAGTGTGAATTTTGGGTTAGTACTAATGGCCACTCAACATTTTTGATGGCAGTGATTCTAATCCTGGGTGAGAATGGTGCTACAGTTCTGACTTGATCCCAAGTAGAATATAAGATCAAATATTATATTCTTCACAGGTGATGTTTTCTTTTTTTCTGGACTCAGGAAATGTACAGGCATTGCCACATTGACTGGAGTTAATTTACTGGATCCAAAGGTATTTGGGGCACCCATTCATGGACAACACACCAATTTCAAAAATGTACTTTGTTCATCACACAGATTTTATTGTCTTTTCCAGCTCTCCAAAAATCCACCAACTACCTGCTCTAAACTCAGCATCCTCTATAAACTAATCTGCAACTGCAGACACATCTCTAATTGTGCCTACACAGCTAACTGCCAATATGTTAGGGCCACTGAGCTATTATGACTTTTACGTGCAGTTTCATGGAAATCTACTTGCCTAAAACTCTTCTATTCAGGGCTCCTGGATAGCTATGTACCCTATGCCCATGGACTTAGAATCAATGTAGTCACTTTGTATATTGTGATTGAGTCCTTTGAATTGAACTTTAGAACCATTTGAGAAAGAGTAGTTAATTAATGTTTTGGTAAATTTTAAATAATTAGTCTTGTTTGCTGCTACACAGGTAACATGACTGTTCTTCTGGAATTCAGAGTCAAAGTTGGCACAACATAGTCCAGTCGGTTTCTATGTTTTATGATTTTTTTTCTACAGAATCATCAAGAACTGCAAGAGAGTTCTAGCAACAAGGCAATAATCTTTCAATTATGCTTTTTATTTATGGGAGCAAATGTGTTTAAACTTGTTATTAGATCACTTTGGTCTTTTGCTGTCAACCCTTGTCCTTACTATTTCTGCTTGTACAATACTTGTTCCCCTTCCATTACATGCTTTGGACTGCACCTTCCATGGGTACTGATCAACACAGATAATGGAAATTATAGCTTAAAATATCTGAAGAGCACGAGTTGGGAGTAACTGTTCCAAAACAGGTTAAAGAAATGCTTCCTAAACTTTTTACTTCACGAAGGCCATTTTGTTTTTCAGAAACTCCATTTTACCTAATGTAGGTAAAACACTTTAAATAAATTTAAATGCCTCCACTGTGACTGGGTAATGGGTCTGTATGTTGTTACTGAAAGAAAAACCACTTTAATCTCATTTTGGAAATTTACCCATGTTTGAGAAGTTCTGGGTTAGAGCATTTCTTTATTTTTTTCATTTGTGATTCTTGAATATTTCATCAGTTTCTTGCAGGGTGCATAGGTGTGATATTGCTAAAAGAAGAATGCAATGAAAGTCAACCTGCAAATCTTTTGAATCTGTATTGTAGCACAAAGCCTCTAAACAGTACCATATCTTAGCATTTCTCAATCTCAGCAACTTTAAGATGTACACTGGGTGGGAATTCTGGGAGTTGGAGTCAATACTGCCTAAAGTTACTGAGGCTGAGAAATACTGCCATAGATAATGTACAGTGCCTAGAATTAATAGAACAGTCAGGTATTGGCCAAAGGAATTTCAGAAGTTGCAGTCCCTCCTCATTTGGAGTTTTTTGAAATTATAAAGACAATCATTGCTATATAATTGATAACCCCAAAGACTGTTGAAAGAGGTTTTGGTCAATTTTTTTGCCAGCTAATGATAATTAACTGGCCACACATTCTTTAAAAAGATGGCTATATATATAGCCCTCAACTTACAACAGTTCATAGTTACCATTTGCAGTTACAATGTAACTGAAAAATGTGGCCATTTTTCATACTTATGACTGTTTCAGCATCACCATGGTCACATGATCCAAATTTTGGCACTTAACAACCTGTTCATATTTATGACAATTGCAATGTCCCAGGGTCATGTTTTGCAACCTTCTGATAAGCAAAGTCAATGGGGAAGCCAGATACACTTAACAACTATGTTATTAACGTAATAAATAATAGTGATTCATTTAACAACTGTGGCAAGATAAGTTGTAAAATGGAGCAAAACTCACTTGACAAATGTCTCTTAGCATAGCAACATAAATTTTGGCCTCAATTTTGGTTGTAAGTTAAGGACTTCCTCTACAATGCAAACAAGTGTTTGTACTGCCCCTGCCCTCCCAACCACCCCCAAAAATCTGATGGAGTACCAAAATCTGCAGATGCTTGCATGCAACCATGTTCTGCATAAATCAACTATAATTATTAATCTTCTGTTTCTTTTAAGAAACGGGCACTCTCAGATGTCTGTCCAATTTTGAGGCATATTTACTCCCATGAGTATGAGGACAGCTTCTGTTTTTGAGTTTAACTCCCATTTCGTTTCTCCCTTTTCTGAAATAGCTGCCATTTCCCCTTCTTCCTGGCTGCCTAGTCAGTGGTATGGTTAATTTTGGAGGATTAAAAAAATAGTGGCCATTCTTGAACTCCTGCTGGCTCCATCATCACTGTTGGCAAAATAAAAAAATATAATGGTGGGCATTGCCTTTGCCTTATTGCTAAAGCATAAAGATTGTCACAGTTTGACAGACTTCCTAACATAATAAATTAACACATCTATGTATTCTTTTAGAAGCTAAGTTATTTCCGGTAGTTTCTTATTCTGTGCAATCAGGCAGATTCAATATATTCTAGAGCAGGGGTCTCCAACCATGGCAACTTTATGACTTGTGGACTTCAACTCCCAGAATTCCTCAGCGAGCGCTGGCTGAGGAATTCTGGGAGTTGAAGTCCATAAGTCATAAAGTTGTCAAGGTTGGAGACCCCTGCTCTAGATCCCTTTGCTCTAGAAACAAGCCTCTGTTGTGGCATCTACCCTCTGGAACATCTCCCACCCACCCATAGCTCCCATCCTGAAGATGATTGGGAAATCTTTGAAAACCTGACTGCTCCCCCAGGACTTGTAGAATTCTATCCAATATAGAATTTATAATTTATACACATTTGAGGTTTTGGTTTAAATTTTATTGTTCATTACTTTTAATATTGTAAACCATCAGAGTCTAATGGAATTTGATGGCCTCTAAATTGCATAAGAACATAAGCGATGCCTTGTTGGATTGGATCCCTGGAGTTCTTAACTTCTTATCTCCTGAAATTGCCAAGATAGAGAAACAAGGGTTCTTGACGCTGCTGAACTGCCATTCTAAGCAGCTGCAGCCGGCAAAATGTCCATAATGGAGAACGCAAGGGATGATAAAGTTAGCAACATTTGCCAATTCAGAAAACAGTTTACTGCTAATAGTCCTTGAAATACAACCATAATTGAGCGCCACAATTACAGTAACAACTTGTGATGGTCCTAAAGTGAGTCATTATGAGATCAGACCTGATTTTATGAACTTTTTTGCAGAGATCATTAAGTAAACAAGGCAGTCCTATAAAGTGAATGTAGTGATTGTTAAACAAATCCATTGTTTGTTATTGGACAGTTTTTACCTGAAAGTAAAGTATTTGTTTCCGTCAAAAGCATGGCATGCGGCCACAAGGTGCTGCAAATAGATGTATCTTTGAATGGGTGCTAAGTAGCCAATTATAATTTGAGAACTACCTGTAGTTCTCATTTTCTGAGCGTGGGTCTTTTAGTTGCCTAAAGAGCTCCAAAGTAGCACCAGCAGGATATGATAGGTGTGATAGGATAGGGTGACTAGGAGAGGGTGATAAGATCAACAATCTTTGGAGGAAAAAGCAAGGAGCATCCCTCTGGAATTATATCACAGGTGCGCTGAGCTGGTTTCACAGGATGAAACTCTTGGCTCTTGGAGGAAGGGGATGGAATGGAGTATTCTAAGAAAGGGTGTGTCTTGTTGGAGTTCTGACCAGGAGACTTTCATCCTGTACTGGTTCATGCATATGAAATCTGTCTGTCAGATCAGGAGTAGAAATCACGGGTCAAAGCTTGTGCAAAAATTCCCTTAGCCAGAAAAATGCCAGGGAAGCCCCCACAGTGGCTCTCCATGCAGCTGCTGGTTTTGCTTTGTGCTTGAGAAACTTGGCTTTATCCACTGGGGAATGAGAATAATAAAAGAGAGGGATCACGATGTTCAGTGCCTGGATTGGATTTTCAGCCTGGCACGTGCCCATTTTTCAGTCGCAGCTGGCTTTTCCCAGAGCTTTGCCAAGTCTGTCGGCTCCATGGTTTCTGGTGAGATTGCAGCCTTTGATACCATGACATGCAAGGTTATATATTCCTACCCTGGTTTCCTAATGCTGCCCCTGATGTCTAGGAGGAGCTTTCAAGCCTGGCAGGGCTAATACAGCAACAGGTTACTGGAGTTCTTGCTCTTTTCCACCTGTGAGAGTCTCCAGTCAACTGAACTTGGCAGCTGGTGCATTCTAGTTCCTTCCTATTAATGCTGATAGTAGCTGACTCACTGCTTCTGAATTAAGCCCGCCTACTGTTTTAGTCACTAATTATTCTCCTTTTATGTTAGGCTTGAGTTATGTTACAATTAGGGATACTGGACTAGATGGACTAAAAAGGGAGATGTATTTTTATTGCTTCTATTCAAATTCTCTACCATTCAGTGCTTTTCTCTTCAAATTCCTATTAACTGAATGGTATTTCCTGAAAAAGAAAAATTAATGCAGAATAAGATAAGACATTAAGGATAGCTGTAATGGTGTCACAGAAAGCTTATGGATGTATTAAGAAAAAAAATCTGGATGCTATTTTTGCAGAGTTGGAATTGAGGGAAGAGGACGAAGAATGGAAAAAAGAAAAGATTGAATGGCCCTTGACCTTTGAGATACTGTACAATTTCATTTTATCCATTTGTTTATTTAACTTACACATAGATTCCAAGTGTGTATGCTCACACATACATGTACATGCACTGACACCTGCTATAGGAGATTGTATAGAGATTTAAAGAGATACCTATTCAAAATTCAAATTCAAATTTTATTGGTCACATGCACAGTCATACATAGTACAGTATGCAGTGAAATGCTTACGACCACAGGTAAATTAGGGCAGAATGAGAGGGTAGATTAGGAATAAGTTGAAGAAGGGAGGTAGTTGGGAAGGTGGGTATTTTGTGTATATGTAAACAATCGTAGTTCCTATTTTAATCCTTATTGTTCATATGGTGTCTGATTTAGTGTCCATATTGCTTGTGGAAAGAAGCTTTTTCTCATCCTTCTTCACCGAATTTCCTATCCTATGAAGTACTACAGAAATTTATTGCCTATTGTTTAAATATCACCATTACGCTATTTTGTTATTATATTATCTTGTCTGTCCTTCAGGATTGAAGTGTTTAATAAATTTTATATATAAATCTAATACATAAAAAAAGTTCAGTCTTGACTCTGTGCTTTTCAATGTTTTTATGAGCAATAGCTCTCTAGTTAACAATTACTCAATTGTTTAATGACCTTTCGAAGTTACAATGGAGTGAAAAAAGTGACCTACAGCCTGGCTTGAATTTACGGCCACCACACATTCCTCATGGATAAAAATTAACTAATTTAACTAAAATTAAATAATTAAATAATCAAAATTCAGGTGCTTGCAACTGGCATATTTATAATGAGTACAGGGTTAGGTAATTGCCATTTGCCATCTCCTTGGGGGGCTTCCAACAAGCAAAGTCAACGAGGGGAGCCAGATTTGTTTAATGACAACATATTTATTTAATGACTGTGGCAGAAAGGTCTTAAAATTGGATACCATTTAACAACCGCCTTGCTGAGCAATGATACACAATTGGGATAATTAATAAATAGAAGACAATACAATATTACTAAGTTAGAAAATGAGTTGGAAATAAGAAATTTAACAGATAAATGCAAAGGTGCTCATTTAGGAAAAAAAGAAGATAATTGCACTTGTGGAATAGTAATTGAGTGCATATTAAACATCAGTCAACAATGGAATATGGCTGCAAAAAAGATAAATGTCATGTTTAACTGTGTAAATAGAAATACAGTTTCCAAATACAGTTTCCATGGGAAAATAGTTCCACTTTATTCTGCATTGGCTAGATTTATTTCTGATATTGTGTCCTGTTCAGGGCACTACACATCAGGAAAAATTTACAAAAATTGGAAAAGGTTCTGACAAGGATTACATAGAGCAGGGCTATCACAGGCTGGATGCATCATTTGCTTTCTCTCCCCCCCCCTTTATCAAAGGGGGAATTCCCAATATGTCATGTGACACTGCTGTGAGGACACAAGTTTGACACCTCTAGAGTCTAGGACAGGGGTGGGCAAACTTTTTGACTCGCGGGCCACATTGGTTTCTAAAATTTGACAGAGGGGCCGGGCCAGAATAGGAGAATGGTGTGTTTGTGTGAACTAATATAAATTTGGATGTGGCCTGCAGGCCGTACTTTGCCCATGTCTGAGCTACACTTACTGAACCATAAAAGTTTGTTGTTTGTCTTCACCAATGCAATAGGGCAGGGGTAGGGAACCTTGGCTCTTTCATGACTCATGGACTTCAACTCCCAGAATTCCTGAGCCAGCCATTT
>JAEANM010000147.1:0-44187 GCA_017656035.1 Myanophis thanlyinensis | reverse complement strand
CCAAAGCATGATGTTGCCACCCCCATGCTTCACAGTAGGTATGGTGTTCTTTGGATGCAACTCAGCATTTTCTCTCCTCCAAACATGACGAGTTGTGTTTCTACCAAACAGTTCTATTTTGGTTGCATCTGACCATATGACATTCTCCCAATCCTCTTCTGGATCATCCAGATGCTCTCTAGCAAACTTCAGACGGATATGTACTGGCTTAAGCAGGGGGACACGTCTGGCACTGCAGGATCTGAGTCCCTGGCAGTGTAGCGTATTACTGATGGTAGCCTTTGTTACATTGGTCCCAGCTGTCTGCAGGTCATTCACTACGTTCCCCTGTGTAGTCCTGGGATTTTTGCTCACCGTTCTTGTGATCATTTTGACCCCATGGGGTGAGATCTTGCGTGGAGCCCCAGATCGAGGGAGATTATCAGTGGTCTTCAATGGCTCCAGCAGACTCCAGGAACAACATCAGAGCTCTCCTGTGAAGAACCTGAGATTGAGGAAGACATATGCTATCCATAGGAGTAAGAAGAGAATTCTTAAAAAGATTTATATGGCCACCCATCTTAAGCAGATCTGGGTGGTTCACAATACTGTAAACTTTCCTATTGAAGCCTAGATTTAAAATTTTCTATTACCAGTTGAACTTCCGTTATATTACATGGATTGACCTTTCAAATCCTAGTCATAAAGATGACCCATGTTTCATCTACTGTAAAGAAATTATTCAGTTTTATTCTCATGTGATAATTGTCAGTAGATTACAACTCAAAGCTTTCATCTCTCAACTTGCAAGGAATCTGTCATGCACACACCTTTGATACTGGAAAACATCAATACAGCAATGTGACCCATACATTCTTGTGAGAAATGCCAAGCTTGATAGCAATTTCCTTTGAGGGACCCAGTAAGTTTATCAATCTTTTGCATCTGAAACTCCTAGGTTGCTTGGCAGGTCATCTACTTCATTCTGGATCACACAAATCAGCTCTTCCCAACATTCTTTACACTGTGTGTGTTTGTGTGTGTGTGTGTGTGTGTGATGCAGAGTGTTCACAACAACATGCTGATTGCCATAAATAACCTAATTTGGTGAATTTTAACTTGAGGAACTCTTTTGACAACTGAAAATTTAACCATGGTGTGTTGCTTAGATTCACTTATGATTACCAACTTTAGGTTTTCATTTCATAAACAATGTCCACTAGTTTTTTCTCACAGCACCATCCTACCAACTGAAGTGAAATAACAGATGCTAAAGAACATGCAAGAGTTTCTAGCATAGCGATACTGTCATCCATAAGTCCTTTATAACACTGAAGGCATTACTTTTCATTCAGCTTTTATAGTTCACATAGCACAAACCCCAACCTGCCCAAGCAGACTCTCAACAATTTCCAACAATTGTTACAAGTATAGCAACTGCTGTTCACAATTCGTTATCGCTTGCTTTGTGATTGTAAATTTGAATTAATCTTCCAGTTGCTTAAATAGTTTACCATCAATTCAAGAGGGAACAGGATGGGGGAAGGAACTCAACTCCTTTTTTCTCCTCTGATATCCAGCAGTAAACTCCTATATTTCTATTATTTTACTTCCTCCCTTCTTATCTGAATCAATGAAGGATATAAGAATCAGCATAAATAACTATGTTTAAGGCTGTTGCATAAGATACGTCAGTTGCCAAACCTACCCTTCTTTGACCCCTTAAGCCAATTAGTCAAGGAATAAGAGTTTGCACATGAAATTGGTGTAACAATTTCTCTACTTCATGGAACATATTTATTTTGGGATGAAGCAAGCTGCTCTGTACAAGCTAGGAGCATAAAAGTCACTTAGAATATTGAAACAACCATTAGAAAACTTTTAAATATTGTAAACCCAAGCATCACCATCTGCTTTTCAAGTGCTATAAAAGAAACTTTTTCAACAACCAACTTTTCAATAACCAAATATGATAGGGAAGGTCCCTGAAAGTATTTTCCAACCCTTTTCTTTGGTTAAAAAGTTATTTTTTTTAATCAAGGCCACAATATTGGGAGGAAATTTCATCCCAGCTATTTTTATGATAGTTTTATGATTTCTCTAAAACAAAATCAGCTATAGATGTGGAAAGAGATGAAAATGTCCATCTGTCTTTTTGCTTAAAGCAGAGGAGTCCTATGAAAAGCTGCCGCCTAGTTGCCCATAAGCTGTCCCTATGTTAAAGGCCCACTCACCATTTTATTTGAAGGAAATTGCAGAGGCATTTTAGTAGGGTTCTCCCATAATTACATTAAACTGATCATAAGAAGTATTGCTGAAAGCCTTACTATTCTTTTGCAAGCACGAAGAGGCAGCAAAAAACAAATTTTTCCCAACCATTATCCTTTTGCTTCATATTTTCCCCAGTTGTTTTAAATTGAGCCAGATTATAATTCTCTCTGATGTTTAGAACCAGGAAAGAAGCAAATTAGATGGTTTAAGTAGTAATTTTTGCCAGCATATTTGTAATGAGGTAGTGAGGTCAAAGAGAGCGAAGAATGCTAACAGAAGGAAAGAAAAATGAAGTTCCTGAAAATGGCTTTATATATTCAATTTAAATCTCCCAACATATTTCTCCTTCCTCTTGGCAAAAATTAAATCTTGTTCTTTAATTAAACAAGAGAATGTGTAGAAAAATCTATACCTAATAACCAATTCCTTGAAAAGAGTTTTGTAACTATCTTGTCCTATAATTCACAGATGATCATTTCTTCTTGACAACTTTTACTGTTACATGGATTTTGGTCAATATTTTATATTATCTGTTTATGTTATTCTACAGCAGATTTACTCCTCACAAGACTAATAACATGGAAGTGAAATCCATATTGTTTCTCCTGTCAATTTAAAATTTTGTCTTTTCTTCTCCTCTAGCCAAACTAGCTTAAGTTTAAGATGTTTTTATCACACTGCTTATCCATCCTACATCTCAAGCAATTTCTGGAATTTCTGCTCACAATTTATTAACTGCAAAATAATTCAGAACTGTTTGCAATACAACACAGGAAAAGTCCAGTAGTCAGGATTCCTTCAAACCATTAGCATCTCCTCCAACAGAGATTTAATTAAAGTATGAAACAAACATATCCCAACTTAGTCAGGATCATTTTTTTTACAAAACACAAAACATTACACATAATTTCCATATAAAGGCATCAGCCTCCGTGTCCCAAGTAAAGTCTATGTTCTTTGTAGAGAAAGCTATGAAGTCCTGAAGCTCCATCCAATATAATCTTTTATATACTGCTCCAAAAGGTGAAAAGGAGATACACAAGGTAGCTGTGGCTTTCCTGTCCTTGTTCCTCCTCCTCCTCCTCTCAACATGTCTGTAGCATTTCATGGAGAACTCTCTTTAATATAATCTTGGATAGGACCCTACCGGAGGCTGCTACTGCTACTGGCTTGTGAGCTGCCCACACCTGGATGTTCAGGGCTATGGCGGTTCTGTTAAAAAAAACCAGACACAAATAAGAAATAAGAGGTAATAAAAACAGCCATGTAGATTTTCTTTGTCCAAAAAGCTACCTTAGATCTGATGCCAAACAAAATACTTAACTTTGTTGTTTTACAATGAACTTCTAAATATCAAGCTCAACAGCTAAAAATTATTTTCCAACTTACCTTCTTTTTCTTTTTCTCTTTTTTCTTTCTTTTCCGTTCAGGATCATCCTCTTTCTTTTTCTTCTTTTTCTTATGATCAGAATCCGAGGGCGTTTCTAGTAAAATAAGAGAGAGCAATTGAAGAAGATATTTGCTCTAGAAGAAAGGAGTGACTTAATTTTGGCAATCAGACTTAAAAATTCTACATCAGCAAGATGTGTGTGGGGACATTATTATTATATGTCCTAAGAAATAGACATCTCACCTGGAGGGACAGGGTCTTGGGTTCGGCTCTGCTTATGTTTATGTTTATTTTTTTTCTTAGGTGGCTGGATGTGCATTAAGCGACATTGTTCTGGCAACTGGTGTAACAGAAACAGAAAGGCACGTCAATACATGAACTTCCCAAGTAATGTTGAAGAAAACACATATAATAGACTTATGGATCTATATTTTTTTGCAAGTTGGTCAAATAATATTCTCCATCAAAATTTCCATTAGAAAAATTTCTACCATAGAACAGTCCTCCATTTACAATGGTAATTGGGATCAGAATTTCCATTGCTAAGTGATGTGTTTGTAAGATATGACATCATGTGACTCTGCTGCTTAGTGACAACAGTTCTGGCACTTCTGATGGCTGTTATGAAGTGCAACATCACACGGTCACCATTTGTAACCTCCTGCCAGCTTCTCCATTGACTTCTTATTGGAGGCTGGCAGTGAAGGCTGCAAATGGCAATCACACAGTGTGGGACATTTTTATGTCATAACTGTGAGCTGGGGGCCATGACTGGCCAGACACTGTAAACATAAGTATGAGGACCAGTTGTAAGGAACACTCATTCAGCACCATCATAAATTTGAACTGTTACTGAAGGAGTGGTCATTAAGCAAGGACCATCTGTATGTTCATTTATCTTAGTGTTTGTGTCTATTGCAAATTAAGGATTTCTGTGCTAAAGCAAAATTATTCCTAATCTAGATTTTCATCACTTTACAACTTTACAAATATACCTTCTGGCTTCAAAACGAGAAGCAATACAGTGTAGCAGTCCAATATTGAAGTAGTCTGTCTAATTTACAAAAACACAATCAAGGTTTCATTTTTTTTTCTCATTGCAAACACTACATTCGGAAGCATTTTCAAACAAGAGACAAGATTAAATATAAGAGAATCGGAAGTTGGTGCTTTTTTCTTTTTTTCTCCCATTACACTATATCCCCTCTTTCCCCCTTTCTCTCATCTTACTTTTCCATGTTTTTTTTCCTTGTATCTTATATTTCAATAAACTAATAAAAAAACTGAATACAAAAAATCCTTCTGACATTGTTCTAAGGCTAGAGAAAATCAGGATATAAATCTAATGAATAAATACATGAAATGCAGACATAGGGTTCTCTTATGATCAGATCTTAGGAATACTTACCAGAGAGAATTTTTGGCCAATCCAATAGCTATGACAAATATATCAAGAAAGAAAGATTTGCTGATTGTTTGAGATGACAATTTTAACACGGATATATCATTTTCTACTGCTTCTATTGTGAACCACAACTAGACATGTTGTGCTAACATAGCCATTGTGGTTCCTGTTTCACTGTACTGTGCAAACTTGATGGCTCAGTACATCATATGCTGAGACCCTCTTTGCAGGAGATAGACAGTTTGGAAATATGCAATATAAGTATATATAGATTTTATAAACATGTTTCCCCTGGGGTTCAGCTAGGAATTTTCACTTGATACCAACTTTGCAACAGGTGAAAGAAAGGTTTAAGAATTCAGTTTTTAAGGATAACCTCTTTTATCCTTTGCCTTTTTCCTATCTTCAACTCTCCTTAAAAGTCTATTCTGATAGAGAAGTTATAACCCCAATTATTTTTTGGGAGGGTGGACAGTGGTTGCGTTTGTCAGTCTTTATTCCTGTCAAGTACATAAATATTATATACATATTTTCTGGCAACATTTTCAGAAATTGATTATTGTTGTCTTTTTCCTAGACTGTCTGATTCCAAATGATCTAGCTTACTTCAACACCTAGGGTAGAAGGAGAATTTAGGCTTCCTTATTCATGTTGTTAGTTGCAAAGCCATGTCTGACCCATCGTGACCCATGGACAACGTCCCTCCAGGCCTTCCTGTCCTCTACCATCCCGCAGAGTCCATTTAAGTTCACGTCGACTGCTTCACTGACTTCATCCAGCCACCTCATTCCCTGCCATCCCCTTCTTCTTTTGCCCTCAGTCGTTCCCAGAATTAGGCTCTTCTCCAGCGAGTCCTTCCTTCTTATTAGGGGGCCAATCCTCATTCCCAGTCAGTACCATAATCAATAGTCACATGCTATATACCATATTCTAAAAGATTCCAGTGCACTTGATTCCGGCGGCTTGCAACATATCTATACTATAGCACCCATGCTGCCCAGAATACCCTGAATTTCCTTTTTAGAATGTACAACGTGGTCAATATCTTGTAAACAAAGTATTCAAGATTTCTGCACTGTCTGTCATTTAAATTACTTATTTGCATCTAGGTTGTAATGTAATTCCACAAAGAAGTCCACAGCCATATGGCTGATAATCAATATGTTTAGAGGTGAATTTGTATTCAGGTTCTAAATTGATAATTGTCAGACCTTAACCTATAAAGCTGTAATATTCTTAGTTATCAGTTTGGCAAGTTTCTTTTTCATTCGAGGCATCACTGTGTATTTTGTTTATAATAGTTAAAACATTTTTTAGTACAACATGTCTTTCATCCAAAGCATAACTCACCGGGCCAGCATGGAGACGAAACCCTGTTAGCATGGTACCAGTAATAGGGTTGAATGAGCTACCGCAGATGGGTGGTTTTTCAATTAAAGAACGCAAGCTGCTGTTATCATGTGAGCCTGGCAAATCGATCATTCCTGGCAGGTCAGGCAGAAAGTTGCTGAGTTTCTCTTTCACCTTTTTGCCACAGAATTTATTGTAGGCATGCTCTAAGTTGTAGTGGGTGATCAAATTTGTGCTTCCCGTTAGTTCTGTGGTGCCTGGCAAGAAATGAACAACATTGTAAAGTAACAATGTTACTGATGGTTTTACCTAAATTAACAGCACAGATACAATTTTTAAGAACCCCCTAAAGTTTGGTAGAAACTGATTCTGAAACCAGGACCTTTCTGTAAATAACAACAATAATGACACAAATCCTGTTTTATATGACCTGAATACTAGCAGTGAGAATGGAATTATTTAAAATATTTACAGTCTGGCTTTATCCATAACATCATTTGATGCATTATTCTCAATAACAAGAAAATATAAAGGCTAAAAAAACCAAGTAAAACATACACCCTCTCCCCATTTAGTGACCCTAATGTTTCTTAAATTGGAAGCAAAATGCTTGCTGAGTATGTAACTGAAAGTGGGAGAGAGATGGTGTGGAGATCTCTAGCGGCTATCATCTCCTTTAGATAAAGCTCTTCTGTGCAGCAATACCAGTGTTAATCTCACTCTAGCATGCATTATTCTCAGGCACACACAATTTTATTTTTAAAATTGCAATTTTATTTGCAAAAGGTTGCTGAGGTAGCCACTTAAATAAATAAGTAAATAATAAATAGCTTAAACGGCTGCATAAAAAAGTGGCAATGACAGAAAGGCACTCTAGAAATAAATGGTCTAGTCCAGTTAGCAATTATGACCCAAAAACAGGAATTAAAAATGGGTGGATGACATTCAGGAACTTCTAAACTCAATTATAAAGAAGTCTCCTCACAGCCCTGGGACATTGAGCCTGCTTCTCACTGCACAACTTTCCAAAGATAAAATACAGGTAGTCCTCGACTTACGACCATGATTGAGTCCAACATTTATGTTGCTAAGGGAGACATTTGTTAAGTGAATTTTGCCCCATTTTACAACTTTTGTTGCCACAGTTGTTAAGTGAACCACCACAGTTGTTAGTAACAGTGTTAAGTGAATCTGGCTTCCCCATTGACTTTGCTTGCTAGAAGGTCTCAAAAGGGGATCGGGTGAACCTGGGACATCATAAAAGTGAGCCAGTGGCCAAGTTTTGAACACGTGACCATGGGGATACTGCAATGGTCATAAGTCTGAAAAACAGCTCCCAGTCACTTTTTCCAGTGTTGTTTTAACTTTGGTCACTAAATGAACGGTTGTAAGTCGAGGACTACCTGTAGTCCTGCTTACATAAGTGGATGCATCCGGAAAAAATGATTTAACTTTACTTTCAGTGGTAGAAATTACAGGGACACGCGTGTCTACTAGGCATATCACTTAACGTGCGCTGTACAACTTTTGAGCGAAGGGACACGCAGCGCCTGGAGCCCAATGAGCCACAAAGAAGCAACAGTTGCGGGAGGAACCGAGCGGCCACGCGCTCCTTCAGTCCCGGCACAAATGACACAAAACCGTCCCTCAGGACAGTTCCCACGAGAAACTTCCATGGGTTTTAACTTGAGGACGCCAAAGATATGCAAACGAGGCCATCCCGGCACGTTCAGTGGCCGGAGCAACTGCCAGTCGCGCCAGTTACCGCCCACTTGGCGCTTCAGCCCAGCCGTCAAGCCTCTACAGCGGCTGGGCCCGAGTTCCCGCAAAGGCGGAGTAAGTGCCCATCAGCCGCAGCGAGCCGTTCCATTGGCCTATTCCCCCGTGACGTATAAAATCCGTCAAGCAGCACTGAAAAAGTAACGCCCGCCTCTCGGCGGCGGTTGGTCACGGAGCTCCCTGAAGCCCCGCCCCTACAAGCCACTACCTGGTAACTCGCGCATTAGGTGAAAAGGACCGCTGGCTGCCGCAGCTTTGCGTGCTGTCTCCTCTCCGACCGGAGTCACCGTTGGAACAGGAGGCTGTCCAGTGCCGGGTCCTCCTGGTTTTCCTGGGCCAAAGCCTAGCGCGGCAGCTGTTGTAGACGGAGGAGGTTCTGTCCCTCCGAAGAGAGCAGAAAAATTCTCCATCATCCCGGCGTGCTTTGCGCAGTCTCCTCCTATTGGCTTCGCATCCGACGTTTTTTTTTACGTTTGCTCTGGCGTCATTGGAAGGCGGGGACCCCCTCCTCTGCATACGATTGGCTAACCTACCTGGGACTCGACTGTACGCTGTGATAGGTTGCTTAGCTGAACGGCACCCTTTTAAATGGCGGGATTGCGTCAATGCCGCACGTCAGAGAACGAAAGCAGTCCCTTTCGGTTGCCATTCCGAAGAGTTTCAGCGCGATACTCTCCCAGCCAATAAGGGCGCAGCGTTGTCCACGGAGCTCCGCCTCTACCCTGTGATCGACGTTGTCAGCCACCGCTCAATCAAAAGCAAAAGAAGGGGACTCGGTGTGGGCGGGGCCAAGGCCGCCTTGCGACGGATCTCGGTCGGCGGGAGGTGAAGATGGCGGTTTTGGCCCCTTTGTTAGCCCTGTTCTATTCGGTGCCTGGGCTCTGCCGCTGGCTGGCGCAGCCTTATTACCCGCTCTCCCTCCTCCTTTCGGCAGCCTTCTTGTTGGTGCGGAAGGTGCCACCGCTATGCCACGGGCTGCCCAGCCAGCGGGAGGACGGGAACTCCTGCGACTTCGACTGGGTAAGATTAGCCCTGCGGAGACCCACGGGCGGTTCTCCCTTCTTGTGGCCTGCCTCGGGTTTGGCCTTGCATCGCTCCTTGGGTCTGCTGCTTCGGGCACCTCGGGGCTCCCCGGGCGTCCCACGTTCCACCCACCCTTCTTAGCGCCACAAGCGGGATCCGAGCAGCCTAGGGTTTCCTGCGTTGGCCGTGTTTTTCCTACTTTGACCGTCTCCCAAGGGCCTAGGTGGGCAATTACGGCTCCTTCATGACTGGCTCAGGAATTCTGGGAGTTGAAGTCCAGGAGTCATGAAGGAGCCATAATTGCCCACCCCTGGCCTGGGGTCGCGAGGCCTTGGATTTAGTTTATGAGAAGAACGGTCCAACAATCTAAAAGGTCATTAGATTAGAATTGTTTATTGGTCCAGTGTGGTTGGACACACAAGGGATTTGTCTTGGATGCCTGTGCTCTCAGTGTACATAAAAAGAAAAGGTACATTCATCAAGAATCATAAGATACACCACTTCAGGATAGTCATAGGGTACAAATAAGCAATCAAACCATATTAGGAAACAATAATCAATGTAAATCCAAGGGCACAAGCAAAGTTATAGTCATAAATGGGAGGAGATAGGTGAGAGGAGGGATGAGAAGAAGAATAGTAATGCAGACTTAGTAAATAGTTTGATAGTGTTGAGGAAATTATTTGTTTAGCAGAGTGATGGCATTCGGGGAAAAAGCTGTTCTTGTGTCTAGTAGTTGTTCTTGTGTGCAGTGCTCTGTAGCATCGTTTTGAGGGTAGGACTTGAAATAATTTATGTCCAGGATGCGAGTGGTGTGTAAATATTTTCCCAGCCCTCTTTTTGACTCGTGCAGTATACAGGTCCTTGATGGAAGGCAGGTTGGTAGTAATTATTTTTTCTGCAATTCTAATTATCCTCTAGCCTGTGTCTGTCTTGTTGGGTTATAGAACCAAACCAGACAGTTATAAGAGGTGCAGATGACCGGCTCAATAATTCCTCTGTAGAATTCCTTTGTTTTCCTACTTTGACCGTCTCCCGAGAGTCTACAGTCGTGAGGCCTTGAATTTACTTGTTCGAAGCTGTGTTATGAGAAGAATGGTCCAGCCTCTAAAAGGTCATACAGTCATTAACTAAGCGCAGAAATAACACCTCTGCCTTTGAGAAGTTCCTCTGTAGTATCAGACACTTTTCACTTCCCACCTCTAGTGATGTGAAGCTTAGCAGTTTAATTTAGTGGTGGAGATTTCCAACTGTGTTAAATTTATAGTGCCTTTGTTTAGATTTCGGGATGTGTGTGTGGCTTTCGCTCATTGCACATCACAATAAGCCAAGACCTGTCGTGAAGTTCATTCAAATCAGCTTTCTTCAAGTAGACATTGTCCAAAAATGTGCTGAAAAATAAGCTTCCATCATCGGTGGTGAGATTGCAGATATTTGGTTGAGGAGGCTTATCACTACATGTCTATAAAAGTTTTTAAAAATGTCTTCAGGAGTGCTTTAAAGCAGGGATCTCCAACATTGGCAACTTTATGACTTGTGGACTTCAACTCCCAGAATTCTAGGTGTTGAAGATCACAAGTAGTAAAGTTGCCAAGCTTGGAGACCCCTGCTTTAAAAGGTTTGTTTAATCTTAAGTTTGGAGTGGACAGAACATCTCTCTATAATTCTGTATATACAAGCCCATGAGAAGAGCCATGCATGAGTTACTTTGACACATAAATCAATGTGATCAATGTATTGTGAAGAAACTGATTTATAGAGGAACCAGCAAATGGTTTCTATTTATGAAAGCAAAACCATACATTTTCAGTATCTTCAAGAATTATTTGAAGTCTAACCTTTGTCATGTTAAGAACATTTTGAAGGTTCATAGTGAAAGGTTCAATATATACAAGATATGCATCTGCTAAAAAAAATCAGCCTGTTATGGACAATAAAGTCTTGAAAACAATGATACTGATATAATACCCTTATATAGATTAATGATAAGACCACATCTGGAATAATGGAGGTGAAGAAGGTATAGAAGACTTTTATTTATTACATTTTTATGGCACCCAGCTCCGTATAAGGTGATTGGGCAGTTATCAAGGGGCTATCAACTATTAAGGGGCTGGAGCATCTTCCCGATGAGGAAAAGTTGGAACATATGGGCTTTTTGATTTAGTCAGCATGTTTAAAACATACATTTGTGATATGGATAAACTGGAGGGGAAGCTACTTTCCCTCTCTCCAAATACTAGAATTAGCAGTCACCCAATGAAATTAATCTTGGAAGAATCAGGACCAACAATATTTTGTTTATCCAATATGCAGTTAAACTTTGGATTTCATTATCACTAAATGTGGTTGCTGACTACTAGCTTAGCTAGTTTAAAAAAAGGGTCGGCTCAATTCATGGATGTCATAGAATTAGGGTTAACTTTGACTTTGTTAGTGCAAGTACCTCTGAAGGCCATCTGTGGAGAGAGTAATAGACTTGTGCAGTTAGTTGGCAATTGTGAGGTCAGATTGCTGAATTAGTTGGGACAGGAGTCTAATCGAACCATTTATATTCCAAAGGTCATATGTTTTAAGAGGCTGCAGAAGTATCTATTCTTGTATCAAGCTAACATGATTTCTTGTGAAACTTTTTATGATCTGGATGTTTCTGTAAGAGCATAATATTTTACTCTGCATTGCTGCATAAGGTGTAGGAACATCATTGTAGATAGATAAATTGTATGATTTAATAAACTTTGCAGTTACTGTAGAAACAGAAATGTCTCAAAATGTTATTGCATCCAGATTATGTAAATAATTTAATAAATATCCCAGATATATATAGATGTATGGTATCCCAGATATATATAGATGTATGGTATCACAGCTGTAGTCACACTGAAAGATTGCACATCCCTCTGCTTGCTTTGTGGCCTTTTTTTCCAAAATGGACAGCTATGTAATGATACAAGAGATTAGTCTGCAGTAGCTATACTATGATATTGAAAAGAGATTTGCATTTAACTCCGTTCTTGTGTCTAATTAGGTTTTTTTTGCTCCTTCACTTTACTCCCACTTAGTACCCAGTTTTGCTTTCTTTTTAGCGGGAAGTGGAGATCTTGATGTTTCTGAGTGCCATTGTGATGATGAAGAATCGCCGATCCAGTAAGTAATGCTATTGGTGGATAGGGAGAATAGCTACCATTCACCTGTATCTCAGATTCTTGGTCTTTCTATTGCCACAGAAAGCAAGGATCTTCTAGAATTTCAAGAATTATTCAAAGACAATAAGATGATGTTATAGAAATCTTAGCTGGATTGTTTTCCTCCTTTCAAATGAAATTTATCTCCCAGGTTATTAGATGAAGACTTTCTCAGTCCCTTACCCATGGTTCACCCATGGCTCATCTATAAACTGGGGAGGAATATACAACTAGTGAGAATATGGGGAGGGAGGGAATGTGCACTTAGAATATGAATCTTAAATTTTAAACGTATCATTGTATTACACAGCAGATGGAATTTTTAATTGTCATTTTTGAAATATTTAAAAAACTCTTCATAGGTAGGTTTTATTTGTACTAGAAGTTGTTCTAATGGATAATCAGACTGCTTCAACCTGAGTAAATAGCTGCTGCAGAATGGAATGAATGTGGGAACTTTATGCCATGGTCTTATCTTTGTACAGTAAATAAGACAAAAAGCTGCAAGGCACCTGCTTCCAGAATACAGTGGCTTAATTTTCTCGGTGCATTCCTATTGGAGGAAGGGCTTTAAAAGGAATTTGCTTCATGTGTGGATAGGAACAATCTAAAGATAAGGTTAACAACACTTTTCTGCACTTAATGTGCCTATATGATTGCATAGGGACAAGCAAAGAAAATCAGATGAAATAGAGGTATAGTGCCTGAGATAATGAGTCAAGCATGGGAGAAGAATGGCAGAATAACCTAAACTTCCCAAAATAGTATGTTCATTAGTTTCATTCCAATGATAGATAGATAGATAGAGCCATCCATCCATTCATTCAGTTCCTTAAATGTAGAAAGATATCAGATACAAAAGATGGAAGTGGTTGCTGAGTAAAAGGAAATTATTAGTTCTAAAAACTATATAAATACTGAAATGGAAATGCATAACATTTTGCAGATTTTATGATCAGGAGTTGTGAGGTGGGAGGGGAATCACCATTTTTTTTTTAATGAACATCAGCTTGCAAAGCTTGGCCACTATTAGAACCTGCTCCTACTTTGCCTGAACAAGCTGGCAGACTAAACTGTCCAAGCAAAGAGTGTGGCAAGTTTTGATGGTGTTGACTTTGTGTGCGCGTGTGTAATGCCCACCCCTACAAAGCAAATATGCAAGCCTCCAATGAGAAAAACTTATTCTAAAATGAGCCCCATTAGGGATTTGGGAAATGGCAGACTAGTATTATTTATCTTTGTAAAGGCATATTTTAGTAGTGCAGCTATAGCCTGTCTTGCCGTTAGGTGTTTACAGACATTTTTCTGCTAAGGCTTGCAGTTTAACTTTGCAATGGAACAATGCTAATGAACTGTTTAAATGTGATTTATTAAAATACTGTTTAAGAGTCATTATCCAGAGACAAAAGTTTGGACTTCTCTGATTTACTTATCTCCAGGCAAGAAACCTGACAGGGCTCTGACTTTTGCATACAAGCTCATCATGGCCATAACTTACTTATGCTTGTCAAAGGAAAACCTAGGCTCTGTCATGAGTCCCTGAATGAAAACTCAGCAAAGTAAGGTAAAAAGCATGGGGTGCAACGGGGGAGACCCTGGGAAGCCCATTGCAGGCCGTGCATGCGTATCTCTCTGATCAGCAACTGAAAACCCTGTTTGGATTTCAGCAAGAAAGATTTTCAGCTCCTCAATGGAGAGATATGCATGGCCTGCACCGGCCCTCCCAGAGTCTCTCCCGTTCTTTTGAGGCACCACCCTGCTTCTTACTTTGGATTCCAGCTGCTTAATGGCCCACAAGATCACTTAATAGCTACAACCGGGAATACCAGGATTGCAATTATTGAGTTGGAGCAATCATGATTTCTCACTTAATGACTACTTCACTCCCCAACCAAGTTCACATTCCGATTATGGTTGTAAACAGAGGACTACCTATAGCATATGCTTAAATTTTTACTGTCCACAGCCCAGTAAAGTCCTTAATTTTTTTCTTGGGAGTGGAGGTTGTACAAATTAATTTATCATTATAGTGAGTTATAGCAGTGCAAATTTGAGGATCCCAGATGTCAAGAATTACAAAAATATGCTGTAAATTGGCTTTCAGGTTGTCCTAGCTTACCGTAGTCTATTGCTGGACACAGGAGTGTTTTATAATATCCTGCTAATCATTTGTTTTTTTTACCTCTGTTTCACAAGTCACTGTGGACCAGCACGTGGGGAATATCTTTATGTTCAGCAAAGTGGCCAATGTCATCCTTTTCTTTCGTCTTGATATCCGGATGGGGCTTCTGTATCTCACACTCTGCTTAGGTGAGGTCTCTGGGATGGGGCTCTGTTTACATTCTTCATGTATTGATCCCAGAAATAATTGGGCTCGAGCTATAAAATGCCCTTTATCACTTAGCATCTAATGAATGGGATTTTGATTTGAAAACATTACTCTGGTTTCCCACGTTCTCTTTCTCTCTGTGTGTGACTTTCTATCATGATTCCTAGTGACAATAGGATAAACTTTCCTTGATTACTCTGTCTGAAATATTCAGATATTGTCAACCTATATTACATAAAAAGAAACACAAACCTTTGTTTCACCAACCCTCCCTTTCTATTGCTTCTCTCTTCGTTCCACAAGTTTTGCCATTTTTGCTCCCTAACTGCCTTCCTGCCCATTCACTTTCAACCTTTTGAATATTTCTTCCCTCAGTTTCACTCATTCACCTCTAGCTTCTTCTATGGCTTCCAATCCACCCTCCTAGCAAATACAAGACTTTTATTAATAATAGATATTATGAGTTTGGAAAAAGAATAGCACATAGCACTTTTTAGTGCAGCAAAAACCCTGCATGCAGATACAGTGTGCAAAATAAAAAATTAAAATGATGTTTTAAAAAGTTACGTAAAATGACGATGTCCACTTGTGGAGCACAGCTGTTAACATGTTGCGGCTTCCTCATCTCATCCTAGCTATTGCTAAGATCTGCTTTTTGTGCATTTACAGTGTTCCTGATGACTTGCAAGCCACCTTTGTACTTGGGTCCAGAACACATCAAATATTTTAGCGATAAAACCATAGATGTGAGTATTTTAGGGGTTTTTTGCAGCTCACTTGTTTTGGGAAAAGTTGGATAAATTTCTGACTTCTTTCAGCTATCAGAATATCATGCATAATGTCCACTTCTGCATGATGAGCAGGCTGTCAGCAAAATCTCCCTTTTTACAGGAGGAACTAGCTCGGGACAAGCGAGTGATCTGGATTGTGGAATTCTTTGCTAACTGGTCCAATGAATGTCAATCATTTGCTCCTATCTATGCCGATTTGTCTCTCAAGTGAGTGATTTGCATTTGATTAAATATTCTGAGACAGGGAGATTTTGGAGATGAAGCTAAAATTCATGTACTTCAGTCAGTCATAAAGCACTGCCAATGGAACTGTGTAAGTTATAGCTGTTTGCTTCATACTGCAAAATATGTGGAGCAGGGGTGTCAAACTCAATTTCATTGAGGGCCACATCAGGGTTGTGTTTGACCCGGGGTGTGTGACCAGGGTAAGCATGGCAGTTTTCTCTGGCAGAGGGCTGCAGGAAGCCATTGCAGCCAAAGACAGAACTTGGGAGGGCCACATGCAGCTTTCCCGATCTCCTTTTTCACTGACAGAGGTACCATGGGCCAGTCCTTCGCTGTTTCCAGGGCAGCCCCATGGGCCAGATCTAAGCACCCCATGGGCCGAATCCAGTCCGCGGGCCTTGAGTTTGACACCCACGATATAGAGTTGTCTTCTGAAAATAATTTAAGATCTGTGTCCCTCCTAAAGCATTGTTTTAGGTACACCCATTCCCCTCCTTCCAGTACGCTTATCTTTAATGTGTCTTGCAGCTTTTCGTTTTACCTGATTAATGTACTGATGTTGGGTTTAAGACTTTTTCCTTTGCTGGTAATAATCATAAAAGTGTGTCTTTTTCAGTAGTTACAACTACATTTGAAAAGTTTGAGGTGTCTACAATAGCTATGACTTAATAATAGTAATGACATGTACTTGGTATGTCTGGACTACAGCTAGGAAGAATGGGAGCAAAATATATACAAAATATATATTTTTAAGGGCAGGCTTCTTTTCTCTCTCCTCCAGATAACCTCATTCTAAGTAATGTTAGGGAAACCATATTGTGCAAAGAGGAAAGGAAGACCACTCAGAGAACTAGCAGGCTACCAGTTATCCTCAAATTAAGTAGCTATTACCAGGTAGTCTTCAACTTACAGCAGTTTGTTTAGCAACAGCTCAAAGTTACAGTGGCACTGAAAAACATGACTTATGATAGTTTTTCATAGTTACAACCTTTGCAGCATCCCCATGATCAAAATTCAGATGCTTGGCAGCTGTTTCATATTTATGACGGTTGCAGTGTCTTGGGGTCATTTTGCGATCTTCTGACAAGCAAAATCACCGGGGAAGCCACATTCACTTAACAATCCTATCAGTAACTTATCAACTACAGCAATTCATTTAACAACTGTGGCAAGAAAAGTCATAAAACGGGGGCAAAACTCACTTAACAAATGTGTCATTTAACAACAGAAATGTAGGGCTCAATTGTTGTAAGTCAAGGAATACCTGTGTTTATCTGGCCCCACCATTTCAGCCTACTGTATCTAGAGGACAATTGGAAATTGAAACAAGTATTAGTTTTTAATACTTCATTCCAACCTCCCTTTCCCAGTCATGCCTCTTCTGTTAATCATTATTCCATATCCCCAAAACATGCTAAAGGAATCCCTGAGAATTCACCATGGCATCACTGACCTTGAATCTGTCTGGATGCCCTCCAAATGTCTTGATATCAACTCTCAGCAGCCTCCAACCAGCATCGCCATACCTGAGCATTCTGAGAATTGAAACCACCATACCTGGCAGGCATCCTGGTTAAGAAAGACTGCTTCAGTAGTCTGCACTCCTGTGCACCGTTTCACAGACAAAATACTATATTGTTTTGGTGAATGAAGATAAAGCCACTGGGTTACTGGGACAGTAACAAAGATAATTGGTCTTTTTTAGGATTGAGGTTGCTGTAGTGAAATACTGAAGCAAATGATTAAAAAGGACTCCTAGATTAGGTATAAAAGCAGTATTGTTCTTGAGAAGTGGAAATGGAAAATATTTTTCCTTGAGATTTTATTGTGATGTGGAGGTCTAGAAGCAGAACTCTATTAACTGTTTTGGATTAAAATCTCTGAATAAACCTGGATATAAGCCTTCTTATTCAGCATGTTGTTTACTTTTATGCTTGAGATGTCTTTCGGTAGTTCTTAGCTAAGTGTTGGTAGGCGATGTTGCTTCCAGCAATAGCCAGCAGATGGCCAGTGTAGGGGTGGGGGTAAAAAACAAACTTTTGCTTCCTGGTAATAGTGACTGTAGCTTAAAGAAAAAGTAATTCAGTTCTGTACAGTTCTGATTAGACTGGGAAAACCCATGTCTAACTTAGCTTGAATTCATATTTGTTCATACATCTTGTGATGTCTGATACACATAACTTTAATGAAAATACTGGCTTAATTTGGGTTTTTCAGTGAAAAATTGCCTGTAAGTCGCATTCCAAAGAAGAAAAAAGGAAGAGGAGGATAATTGTTGCTATTACCAACTATTTTACTTGCTGGCATTCTCATGTATATGGTAATCCCTGTTATATTTTACCAGATACAATTGCACTGGATTGAACTTTGGAAAGGTTGATGTGGGTCGCTACCCTGACGTCAGCACCAAGTAAGCCTTCAGCCTTTATATATATCTAGGATGCTTAGGCACACTAGCATGCCAGATTTGTGAGAGAGAACATTGGGAAGATTTACTTTCTAATAGCAGGGCATTGCAGAAAAGGGAGGATATTGGTTGGTAATCTCATAGTATAATTGGTTAGGTTCAGAACTGCAGAAGAGAAAGTAGTAGTAGGAAGCACATTTCAATTTACACATAATTATGGATACTATAATACCTGTGAATATCAAGATTTTGTGGGTCCCAAGACATGTTCTTAGCCTGCCTGTTTTATGAGGCCAGAAAAGATTACCAACTTGATTAGATATCACTTTTCAGAAATAATTTTTGGACTTCTTCATAGGTACAAAATCAGCACCTCTCCTCTCACTAAGCAGCTGCCTACACTGATCCTTTTCCAAGGTGGTAAAGAAGTGATGCGCCGGCCACAGATCGATAAAAAGGGACGAGCAGTTTCTTGGAACTTTTCTGAGGTATTCCCTTTGATTAAAAGCAAAAGTCCCTAGTAAAATGTCTGATAAATTACTAAATTATTGAAGTTAAGTTGTTGTCACATTGGGAGCTAGAGGCTGGCACAGAGCAACAGTCATGTATCTTTCTCTTACAGGAGAATGTGATCCGGGAATTCAACTTGAATGAGCTATACCAGAAAGCTAAGAAAATATCCAAGCATGCAGATGAGAACTTTGAGGAATTTTCAGAACAGTCTGCTATCACAGAGTATCCTAATGGAGAAAGCAAGAAAGACAAGTAGTGCCTGCAAGGCTGGACCATAATGCTCTTACTGTTAAGCTCTCCATTTCTGTTTCCATCCTGACATTTCTCCTGGGATGTCATCCAAAGACTGCTTCCACCCAACAGTGATGGTGCTGGGAGATGTGTGTAATCGCTAAGATATTTATCATTCTGGGCTCTGCTGTTGGCCATGGACCTCTACATTTTCTTTTGTATTTTGGTTCCAAATTTTCTTTCCAGGAGTCAGTACTGACATTTAAATAATAGAACCAGCCAGAGAAAATCTTGGTTACCTCCTTCAGGAGAGTATCACTGTAGAATGCAGGTTGCTTTTCTGGGAATTAGTAGGAGCTGCTAAGGAAAACACTGTAATAGGAGGGTAAATCTATTTGTATTATCATATGATTTCAGTGATAAAATTGGAAAAACCCACATCTCACATGAAATCAATTCCATTCACTCCTGAAGGTTCACTCTGAGAAGATATGGGCACTTCTGACCAGTTTCTGCTACCACTACCCATTGCCCTATTATTATTGTGGTCATTATTATTGTTATTAAGAAAGATCTTGTCTTTTCTCTTTTTAGAAGCTAATGGGCAATAGTAGAATATTTGTTGAATTTGAAGTTGTGCCAGTAAACCAGTGGCTAATATACAGCTTTAAAAGACCCGTCTTTTATAGTAGCAGCTGGTAGCTTAGTGTAACTGTTTGACTTGGAGGAACTGCTTTTTCTAGTGTCCATCTAATACTGCACTAAACAGGATTTAACTAAGGAGGCAGGCAGACGTTCTGGGACTACGTTGGCAGACATTCCTAGCCAGTGTGGCTATCTGGGTTGAGCAAGGGTTGGGCAAGTCTGTTCTAGCATTTTTAGTTGCTGCACTCAGAAGATGGAGGGCTTGCCTGTAGGTGAAAACACTGCAAATCAGCACGGTTCATCCTCGTTCATGCTTCTGTTAATGGTCTTGTACAGGTGCCTTTAATAAATCTGGGAGTGTTGTATTCCTGTGACCTTTTATTGATTTATTAGATTGTTGGTGGACTTCCTGCCTTCATGGTTTGACTTTGGCTAAATAAAAAAATACAGTCTTCTAATGTTTAAATCAATTTGCTCAAGGCTCAGCTCATTCTTTATCCAGCAGCATTTTTCAGCTTTCCCTTTTTTCTGTTAGGGTACATTTATAGAAGATATGCAGACAGCAAATGAGATTCACATTGGATGGGCTCACACAATTAATATATCTCCTATCATTTGTATTCTAGAGTGAAGCAGGCAGTAAAAAAAAGGGTGGTATTTATTATTTATTTCACAATAGCCCATCGCTCATTCCTAGCAGAATACCACATTTTGCATTAAAAGGATTAACTAAATCCTGGTTCTAATCCTCCATCTACTTAAATAAGAATTCCTATTCTTAATAGTATGGGTTCTGCTAATTTGACAGATGGAAAAGACAGGCTTCTTTCAGCACTGCTAATGCCCTGCTTATTCTCAGAATATATAACGTACAAAAATGAATGTTTAATGGCAAATAAAGGAGATGTGTTACCTGCGATCTGATGTTATTTTTACAGTGGCAAGGAGCAGGTATTCTTCAATTGCCCATCTGTTCTGGAGGAGATAAGCAGGATGTTGGGTTTTGCCCCAGAGGTAGGATTAGAATTAATTAACTGATGGAAATAGAGTAACAGATTTCAGCTCTGTGTTAGAAGAAACATTGTTTCCACAACACAATGATACATAAACAATACTCCCTGGAACAGCATTTCTCAAAAGTTTATATTGCCTCAATCCTATTAGAATTTCAAAGTATCTTGGGCATCTGGCATTTTCCACAAGACGGCTTCTGACTCTGCTTACAGATTTATATGCTTTCCCTATGTGAGGAATCTTATCAACCTGATTTTAATTATTTTATATCCCACCATTACTATTTAAAAAAAAAAAACTCAAGGCAGTGAACATTATTATTATTAATTAAATTTATATACCGCCCCACCTATTTTCCCCACTACAATAATCCTATGAGGTAAATTGGGCTGCGAGAGAATGACTGTCTCAAAGTCACCCAGCTGGCTTTCATGGCTAAGGCACTGATTCAGTTTCATGCTTTAACCATTAAACCAAACTGGCTCTTTATCTTGTCTGTTTTTTAAAAATTCTAATAGTTTATATGGACATAAGCTAACCGTAGTTACAGTTGCAATTGAGCCTTATAAGTCAATCACTGATTTTGTACAACATCAATTCTTGTTGGCTTAGTTATTAAAATTCATTGTATGAATTCAGCCAATAAGTGGGATCTGACAGCAGGAGAGATTTTCTAAGGAGGCAAATGATATAATCTCCTTTGTTAGAGTGCTGGGCAGTATTGTCCCCAAAATGGGCATTAGCTTGGTGTCAAAGCAAAATTAACTACAGGATGTGATACAAAGTATATTTTTATTTTAATATCAAGATAGAAGGACCTTGGCCAAAAGCTGCCAAAGGCCAGGAGCAAAGTCTTACAGCCATTCTTATAGTCGAAGGGTGGTCCCATACAACCCTTTGCCCTTCCCCTAATAATGCATGCAGAACATATAATATTGATTGGTTAATTGGTTTACAACCCCCTAAAAATCCTACGCTTCTATTGCATCACCTGTTGTTCACCCAGCTATGTGGTTTTGGGGGGTTTTCTTGTAAGCAAGTTATTCTTGTTCCTAATATCCTTGCTAGTGGTAAGTTCTAACACCTGTCTCCTAAAGACTTCTCAGCTGCACCTCTAATCCTCTGCAGAGAAGAATAAAAAACAGTTTTAATTCTTTGTCTAAGGTAGCATCCCCCATCCCCCATAAGCTCCTCCCCTTTCAGAGAATAAAAGTACAAACAGTTGTGTCTTGTGGAAGACAGAGACAGGAAGTGACCAGCTGCTTCTAAGGCAAAGAGGCCAAGTTTGGTTCAAAGAAAGCAAGTTTGGTTCAGAGTTCATGTTCCTCACTTTCATGTTCATGCCCATTACATTCACACCTGAGTCCTATCTCCACATCTGACCCTTCCTCTGAACCCCAGGACCTCATCTGTACATACCCTAATGTACACGTAGTCCTTGACTTACAACCTCAATTGGGCCCAAAATTTATGTTGTTAAATGAGACATTTGTTAACTGAGCTTTGCCCCATTTCATGACCTTTCTTGCTACAGTTGTTAAATGAATCACTGCAGTTGATAAGTTAGTAACGGTTGTTAAATGAATCTGGCTTCCCCATTGACTTTGCTTGTCGGAAGGTCGCAAAAGCGAATCATATGACAACCCCCCCACAACAACAGTCATAAATGTGAACCAGTTGCCAAGCATCTTAAATTGGATCACAATCATGGGGACGACGCAAAGGTCATAACTGAAAAAAGAGTGACCAGTCACTTGAACGGTCACTAAATGAACTATTGTAACTCGAGGACTACCTGTACCCCAAGTTTCTCCAAGGAGCTGCAAGTTGGATTCAATTATTGTCTCTTGAGAATTGGGGTGGGGTGAGGTGGGATGGGGTGGGGTGGGCGACCCAGAAGAGCAGAAAATATACGTTCGTTGAATGAAGCAGAAACGAAGGATGCTCAAAGCGAGGGAAGAGCAGCCGGGTGGTACCTACTTCTCCGGAAGCGCCAGTCCAACCCACAGTGCAGCCCCTTTGACCGACAGGCGCCGCTATCTGCCCGCTCACCGGGTTTGACCGGCCGGGATTCTGACTCCTGTCTACCTACCTGTAGAAGAGTCGGGCGCCTTTGCTAAATCCCGTCCCGCCTCTCACTCCCCCAATTGCCATATAGAACTTGAAAACGCGCCCAGAGAATACAGTAGCCCTTCGAAAGCGAGTCGTGATTGGTTGCTACGGGACGTCACTCAAAACGCCCCAATCTCACGGGCGGGCAGCGGCCATTTTACGAAAAGCTTTGGCGCGCAGGGCTGTCGGGAGGCGTGGGATTGTGGTCTTCGCCGCCGCAGCTGCTTTGGAAAGTAAGGCTGGAAGGTTCTTCCGTGTATTTGGCCCTGGGTGTGTGTGTGTGTGTGTTGGATTGCTCGTCTGCCTTTTGCAGGTTTTTCCTTAATGCCTCTTATTCCTTTCCAGTCCAGCTCTAATGGTTGAAGCTGCGGGCGATTTCCTTTCTTGAGCATAAAGCTGCCCAGCGTGTGGGTTGCAACAAAAAAGCAGGCGAGGTTGCTTCGCTTCTTGAAAACCCGGAGTTGCTCTCTTATTAGTCGGGTTCTCTGGCTTCTCAGCCTCAGTTTAATTAGCTCTCTAAGCCGGAGAGCAAGACGGATCTCTTTCCCGCTACTCCAGAGCCACGATGTTGTTTGTAATGCTTAAATCTAAATGGTTTTCTTGGCAAACTTCTCTGCGGTTCGTTCTTCTGTCTTCTCCAACCAGGGTTTTTGCACCGATTCTGTTCTGCTTTTATTCAATGTTTATTGCCATTTCTTCTTTAGCGTTATCAAAGATTATTCTGCCCTTATCAGTTGCATTTGTACCCATCCATCTTTTTTCTCCCAGCCCTCAGCATCTCGCCCAGTGAACCCCGTAGCTGAATGGGTATTTGAACCCTGATCTGCCTAGCAAATCCCAACATTATTGAACTACTCTACAGGGGGTCTTCTTTGCTTATAAATTCGTTAAACCATGATGATTTATAATCTCTTTTGCCTTGCTTTCTCTTTTGATGAAAAAGATTGTGGGTAACAACACATGCAGACCCATATTCTCTAATATGCTCTGCTAAAAATTTAGTGTTTTTTAATATGGGTGGTCCTCGACTTATGACCACAATTGAGCCCAAAATCTTTGTTGCTAAATGAAGCATCTGTAAAGTGAACTTTGCCTCATTTTATGATCTTTTGTGCTATGGTTGTTAAATGAATCACTGCAGTTGGTAAGTTAGTAAGATGCTGGTTAAGTGAATCTGGCTTCCCCATTGACTTTGCTTGTAAGATCACAACTACAACTGTCATAAATATGAGTCAATTGCCAAGCATCCAAATTTTGATCATGTGACTATGAGGATACTGCCATGGTTGTAAGTGTGAGAAATGGTCATAAGTCAGTTTTTCAGCGCCGTCGTAACTTTGAATAATCACTAAATGAACTGTTGTAAGTTGAAGACTAGCTGTACAATACTGAGTTTCAAAGACTTTTTAGTCATCCTGTAATGGCATCAGGGTGTGCTGTTTGTAGCTAATTTATATTTGCTGTTAGGGGGAAAAGTCATTGGTATAGCTCATTAGCAAAGGGTGTGTTTTGCATGGAGAAAAATGGAGTTTCATTGCTTTCCATCAAAGTACTTTATTGAAAATCCTGGACGATTGAAGCCAGTAGTTTGAAGATCACTCATTCCCCCACTTTCTCCCAATGTGTTAAACTACAATTCCCATAATTTTCAGCTAGTTACACTTCTAAATATCTGGAGGATTTTGGTTGGCAATTGCAGCTGACAGTATTGACTAAATGAGTCACATCCGTTAATTGAAGAGCATCACCAGGCTTCCCATGGCATATAAGGGCCAGATTTTCAGGAATTTTAAAGGTCTCTAAGCATATATTAATCCCCACCAAGTGCTACTAAATAAAATATTTGAGAGGAGGACAAAAGAAATGCTGATGAGCCCTGGCCACACTTTTTGCATTTCTGAACTCAAAAATCAAGGCTGCTTGGCTTTTTAAAATCTCTGGATAGTTCCAGGCAGAGTATGCAGTTATTCTATCTACTTCTTTCCATCTACCCGTGAAAGGAAAAAAAAAAAAAGATGCAGTGGATGGATTTCAAATGAGAGTTATATCATCAGTAAATCGGATTGATAGCATAATAGATAAACATTTGCTAAGCATTCTTCCTTTGGTATGTTCTTCCCAGAAAAATCATCTACATATACTGAGATCTGTAATCCAAAATACAAATGTAAAATTCTTTCTTCTTGCCTTTACTTCCAGAATGCCACCCAAGGGGCGGAAAAGGAAAGCAAAGATCCCTCACGCGGAAGCCACAACATCCAATGGAGAGGGAGACGATGTGAATCAGTTGCCCAAGATCCGGAAGACTGAAGGATCGGGAGACCTTCATGTGATCATTGAGCACTGGTAAGAGATTCATGACACACTGCCTACATATTGGAGAAGGGATCAGTCAGATATCTTGTTTTAAAATAACTTTTTTCCCCATTTTGAAAGCAATTATTGGACCTGGGATAGCTAATCAGTAAAAACAATGACAATAATGTGAATTTTAATTGATTGTATTTGTTGAGAAAAACTAGTTTTGTGGTGGTGGATAAATGTTTTAATTTGATGTACATTTAGAGAATAGGATAGAATAGAATTCTTTATTAGCCAAGTGTTATTGGACACACAAGGAATTTGTCTTCGTCTGTTGTAACAGTTGCTTAAAGATGCCTTCTCTTGGGTATTCCAGGAATTCTAAAAATTGGAACCTTAGTAGATCTGGAGATTCCTGTCTGGAAACGTTTTAAATACATTTTCCCCAAATTAGGAAAGAATGCCATCTGTTCCTATAAGTACAATAAATATATTAAAATAGCTTTAAAAATAAATTCTGTTGACCACTCAAATAGAAATACATTTTTAATTCAGAAATTTTCTAATGTTTTGAGGTTACAGAACCTGTTAATTTAAAAAAACTGGAATCCTGATCAAGAGGCAAAGCTCTAAAAACAGAAAATAATTTGGGTTCAAGGATTTTTTTCCCTTTTTGCTATTAGTTTTTCACAGAACTCCATTAATTTCTCATGAAACTTTAGAGTTCTACAAAACACAATAATAAATAAACAATAAGAAAACACATTAATTGAGTAAACTCTAGCCTGCATGGAATCTGTTTTGAATCAAATATTTCATTGTAACATTGTGCCTCGGTGCAATGAAGTTTGCATGCAGTGAACCAAATTGCTTTAGCTATTTATGTCTTCTGTACATTGATGTTAATGATACAAACCCTGTTATTTAGGAACTACATGTGCACAAATTTATTCCAGTATGTCTTTTGTGTAATGATATAATGCAAATGTCAGTTTGGGCAACATATCGCCCAAGTGTCATAAATTGCCACAGTGACATTTTTGAGTTTAATGGGCATGTGTAACATAATAGACAATTACCCCCCCCCCCACCTCTTGAGTTAAAGTGAAGTTTTTGTTACAAATAAAAAGAGAAAGATTAGATGTATTTTTAAATACGGTGAGAACCTTGTTCTTTTTAAGTTCCAGGGACTTTCAAATAATAATTCATATTCATTGTGTAGTATTAAGATGCTTTTTCCTTGTTTTTCTTCAATACTGACAGTAAAAGCTGACGAGTCTTTGGACGCAAAGCTGAGGCTGTCAGCCAAGAGCTGTGCCTGGCCTTTCCTGACATCCTTGTGGAGGTCAACCTTGAAAAACCCCGGAGAAATAGCTTCGAAGTGGTTCTCTTGAAAAAGGATGGCACCAGTGAGTTATTCTGTTGCTTATGGGAATGGGATGGATGAGACTGTTTGGCAGTGGAAAAAAACATAGTTTAGAGATGAAGTGTCTGGCTGCAAGTAGCCTCATTTCTTTTGAAGGTAATTAAGTGATCATTGAATTCAGCTCTGCTCACAAACCATGTGACCTCTTGGCAGTATGTATGGGATATTATTGACATTGTATAATCCAAGTACTGCTGGTGATTGCTTATGTGTTAATTATTTTTTTAGAGATAGAGCTATGGAGTGGTCTTAAAAAAGGGCCACCACGGAAATTGAAATTTCCAGAAACCAGCGACATCGTTGAAATGGTGAAGCGCAACTTAAACTAAAGTCAACAATGATGGTGTAGGAGCAGTGGTAAGTTCACATCCAGAATGTGTGTGTGCGCACGCGTTGAAGTATCCCTGTGGTTGTAGGGGCAGGCAAAATTACAAACTCGCTTATTTTGATCAGCCATAATTTCAGGCACCAATCATAACTCCCTTTGTTCAGTGCCACCATAACTGTGAATTGTTGATGAATGGTCATTAAATCAAGGATTGCCTATAATTTGTCCAAATAAAATGTTTTGACCCCTGTGCCAACCGGCTCCTATATAATATTTGAACAAATGTACTTGGGAATGGGGTCTGGATATGTAGTATCCAGTATCCATCATTGATCATACCTAAAATGAACCATAGTTTATATCTCTGGAACTTTAATTTCTATATTCTTATACTGTGGGCAGTTCTCTTATGTTGTTTTATGGATAGCCATGTGCATCTGTATGGTTTAGAAATGAAAATGAAACTATTATATTCCTGGAAGTTGTAAATGATGATCTTGAACTGTGGAGTAGGATCTGTAGCTAACAGGCATCTTTCGTTTTCTGCAGCCTCTATGACTGTCCATTTGTCCTGTGAGCTGGAGCATTCATGATGAGATATGATGAAGCGGGGTAAAGAAACTCTGGTCGTATCTCTGAAACTGCTGCCCCACCATTACAAGGAAGAATGGACCAAATATCATTTCCTGCCTCACCATCCTTTCAAATGTTTGTTACTCCTGGAAACATTTTACACCTTTATTTTTCAGTGAAGCTTAACCATCTCCTCTATTCATTTAGTTCTGTCCTGTGAAATAAAGGTGTCATGAGATCCTCTGTCATGGCAATTTAGTGTTGTCCACTGTTTTGCAAATTAAAATTGCACATCTACATATATTCACCTGTCCTGTTTCATCTGCTGAAGTGTTAAACTTGTTCTCCCAAGCATACACGACTTCTAAAAAGATTTTATTTTCTACTATTGCACTTTCATCCCTCCCATAGCTTCAAATTACCATGCTAATTTTTATCCTGTATTTTTCCCAATAAAACCTAAACGTGTGCTTGTTTGCTTGGTGGCATTTTAGATGTTGTACTTAAAATCTCCACAATATTTGGTCCCTTGGTAGAATTGAAGGAAAATAATGCAAAACCAAAGCCCTTGAAATTGTTTTGACAGAGAAAAGGGGAGAATTCTTCACGACTTTTTACTTCACCTTTTCCTCAATTGCGGAGTCATGACAGAATGAAGAATCTGAAAACCCAAGTCGCTCCTCTGCATTGCTTTGGGTTATTTTTTTAAATTGACTAATCAACCAAATTGGAATGTCCATTTCAAACCATTCTGCAGGGGGCCATAAATTGCTAATTACATACTCTAAACCTGTTTTTCCTCTTCTGATTAAAGAAGCCATGGCTGTTTTCATTTTTGCCTTCCTTTTATTTATCCTATTATATTACTGATAGGAGCCTTTGAAGTTTTAATATTTAATCCCCATGCTTTTCCCCATGTACAAAATATCTGCTCAAGATAGTTAACTTTGCTGTTAACTTCTTGTTTACTATGCTGACTTTATAAATCTTCCCTATGCTTGCCCAACAATTTGTGTGTATTCATTGTTGTATTTCCTTTAGCTATAGTTAACCCCACAAGATGGCTTCAGTGTAAACATGATACAAGGTACCAAGAAAACTTAAGAATTTTTATTTGAACAAGTTACAACTCAATATTTATTTCCAGCCTTTGTGCCATCTACTCTTCAGAATGTTCTGTATACATGAAGAGCTTTGGGTTGTGAGAGAAGGAAGTATTTGGCACAGCTTCGTGGAGGTATAGGTCATTGCACTTGAATACACTTCTCTGTGAAGAAGCTGCAAACACAAGGGAGATGGTTTCAATGAAAAACAAGCAACTTGGCAATTATTCTCAAGCTTCTAGGGAGCCTTCTCTTATTTTAAAATACAGAAAGTCAGCAAGGCACTTAGTTCTCTGGATCAGGGTTTAAATACTGCAAGGCCACTTAGGAGAAAATTCAAGTGGGACATCCGGCAAAAGTGGGAGAAAGGGATGCTGCTTCCAGCGACATACTGGTTTAAGGAGAATTAACATTTACAGCAAAGTATCTACTGCTGCAAGTGTTGAGTTGGTACTGTGTAATATCCAGTAACTCGGGAATTCAGCAGTGAGATCAGCAGACCCTCTGCTAGTCTTCCTAGTTCCAATCTGACCTTTAAATGAAAAAAACAAAGCATTGAACTGAAAGCCGGTACAAAGAGGGTGATTCTTATCCTGTTGCCAAGTCCTTTATATTGCCTTTGAACTGCTAACTCAATGTAGTAGCTTCCAGTTTGGGACAACAATTGTCCTAACAGCAATGAATTTTTATTTCCAGGTTTGGTTAATTCACTAGCCATTAAACAAAGTGTTTAAAAAAAGATGGAAGGGAGGCACAGGACTTAAAACTGTTGAGGACGACACTTTCACAACACAGCTCTTCCCAGAAAACATAATTTTGTCCTCTGAATTATAAGTCACACTTTAAACTCTGACTGGTATTTTAAAATCTTGCGTTTACTATAAGACAATTACACTATGATCTAATTAAATAGAACACACTTGTGTTAAAATTATTACCAGCCCCAAGATGTCTCTCACAACATAAAACATTCCTTTTCACAGAAGTGATGCTGTAGATTTCCTGTAGGTTACCTATCCAACAAGAGACCAGAATATCAGTGTCACATCATGATTTAATAAGGCTGAGAATTGGTGATAATGAAGCAGCCTCTCCCCAGTTTGATTTTAATGGGGGCTTTTCCATCATCTGATCAAAATACTCAAAAACATTATGGAATCTATTAATTGCTTTTTGTAGCAGATTCCTTACTATTTGCCATGGAATTTTAAGTGCAATATTGTTTGCTAGCCCACCTCACCAAGTAGTCAAAGTAATTCCTTGCCACTACTTGCACTCACTAGTTCAGAACATCCACCTCAGTTTCAGACACAGGAGAAAGATCTGGCCGGACACATTCAATATTAAGAAAGAAATCCTCTATCCCACCAACGTCTATGGTTTCTTCTTCTAGGCTGGCTAAGAAAGATGACAGCTTGCAGTCTAAGTTATGCTGCGCAGGGTTGCTCAGAACAGATTCAGTAAGTGACTTTGTTTCTGTATCCGAGATTCCCATATTGTAAGTTAGAGGACCTTGGTCCTCATCACCTGTCGAAGTGACAGACAAAGGCTCAGCAAATTTTGCAGTCCCATTTGTGGATTCAGACAGCTGACACTGAGCCGTTGCCCAATCCCCCAGTTGGGGAGAGGCTGACCTGGACAAGGAAAGGCAGTCACCATTAGGCTCAGGTGTTACAAGAGGAAGACAGTTATGGGCAGGGTCCAGCAAAGAGCTCCCATTTGTTGAGTCACCAGCTTCACTAATTTTTATCTTGTCCAGCTGTGGACCTCCTGTACATCTCTCTTTTTCTTCAATTTCAACATTTCCCAGGACATTCTTACTTGCCTCAGGTGAAGCCCACAGGCTTTGTGTAATACTGGTGCTCTGGATTCCCCCAGTGGCATCCTCATCAGCCAGAAACAAGTCTAGCATCTGTTCCAACTCTCCAGCTGAAGCAAGGCTATCATACTGCTCTTCCTTGATCAGATGATCCAGCACAAATGCCTCCATGTCATAATGATTCCCAGCAGCAGCAGCTCCTTCATCCAAAGCCACCTTCTTCTCAGGTAGTTCTGTCTGTTGTTTTATCACACTCTTTTCAGGATCCGATGCAGCCTCAGCAGTTGCAGGGAGCTGTTTAGCAGACCAGGCCAACTGCTGCACATCTGGTACTTCTGGTTTAGGATGTCTGAGTTGAGATTGGGAGCCCTCAACTTTCAAAGTGTGCACGCTGTTTGCCACCACTGTCGGCTGCACAGCAGGCGATTCGTGCACCACTTCCCAGCAGCCGCCATTGATAACTTTTCTGAGCTTTACCCGGCCTATGTGACCTATTTCTTGCGGACAGTTTGGGCAGGATGCTGGATCATTGGAGGTGCGCTTTCTGCCTTTAGATTTTGGAAGAAGAGGGGGGCTTCTGAAGTCACAAAAATGGTTACTGTCTTCTTTTTTCACCTCATCCTTGACAGGACATTTTTGTCTCCAGAGACGTCTAACAGACCTTGGCGATTTGCTGGATGTCACAGTGCAATAGTCTTTGGTGGCACCAGACGTAGACAGAGGTGGCAAGGAAAGCTTTGAACGGCTGAGCTTTATCTTTTTTGAATTCTGCAAATTGGCTCTAGTGTGTGTATCTCCAGCCTCAGTCTCCTTTCTGTGCAAACCAACATTCTCATTGCTGCCCGTTATATTCCTTATTGTGCCTGAAGGACGTTTTTTAACTTTGGTTTTCAGAGGATCAACAGCAATTGTTTGGCTTTTTGAAATTTGTTTGTCACTACTCAGCAATGCTGTAGTAAGCTTTTGCTTCTTTACATCCTTCTGATCAGCACTGTTGTGGCTACTTGTTTCTTTGGAGCACGGTATAAAATTACTGCCGGATGTTGTTTGCTTGCCTGCAGCTAGCCAGGATGTCAAGCTACCTCCAGAGGGAGCAGAAGAATGAATTAAACTTGTCTCTGATCTGGTCAATGGACTTGTTATCTGCAAACAGTTCCTGTTTAATCTCCGGCCCAGGTTTTTTTTCACTAACTTTCCTCCCTCTAACTGTAAAGAATCAAGTTCAGACACCTGAAGCTGTCGTGCAGCTGCAAGAATATCCTGAGCTTCTTCCCGGGACACCTCCATTTCAGATGTATAGAGGAAATCTACCAATTTACGCAACGTCCCAATTTTCAGCCCCCGAATTTCCAGCACCACCTTGTGTCCCTTGGGGGGCATTTCTCGCTCCAACTGCTCTGTGAAGAAAGGGCTGCAGGCCGACAGGATGCAACAATGAGCTGGAACAGCTTCGCCTACAAAGAACACCATTATTAGCAGGTACTTTACCAGTGGACCATCAATTTTGACTGAAGATGTTCTCCACGGGCTAGCCTTGAAATTCTCCCACAGTCAATACATAATGTCAGGAAAGGGAGAATTGTACGGGGTCAGGACAAAGACATATCTAGTCCTAAATTCTGTTCCCAGGGCAGCTAACCAGAAGCACTTTAGGAAGACTATTTTACTTGCCCTGGCAAGAAATGGAAGGAGCATGCTAAATCAAATACCTACATGCACCTTGAAGCAACATCTCCCCAAACAACTGTCTTTGCTCCCTTTTTCTGACAGAAGTGCAAAGAAGGGCAGGGTATCGGAGAGGAATCTGGACTTCAGGATAGATGAAAAGGTCTGGTCCATTTGCCAGTTATTGCCATTCCCAGTACATAGATCATAGATGATTTATATTTTAAGCATGCTAACTTAAATAATGTATTTAAGTACTCTTCAGTATTCTAAACTGCATTTTTCACATGTTAATTTAAAATAGTTGTATTTCTAAAACAAAGTTGCAAGAACAGGGTTCCTTGCAAGGAATATTTTAGCTCACTCTTCCTTTTACATTAGCTTACTGGGTAGTGTTAAAGTATACATTTTAATAAACAAAACCATACCTGCATCTTTCTTAACTAAATTTGCTTAGAGTTCTTAGGTTAGTAATGCTTCTTTAAGGCAAATGCTTAGCAATTTGGTCAAGTTATTTGGGGACAATTGAGTAACAAAAACAATTGCAAACTACAAACTACCATTATGTATTTGATTCACAACTAACAGATACTAAACAAACTAACACATATTAAACAAATCCATAGGCATGCCCGAGGTAAAATTAAGCACCTCAAGAGGCTCCATAGATTTTAATGGAAGAATTCAACACAAATAAAAATAACAAGTAGCAATGGCAGCACTCCAAATAACTTCCTTGGATCTATCACACTTTTATTATAAATGTCATAATTTTATAAAAATTAATACCTTCTGCTTGTAGGACAACATCACAAAATAAGTCAGCCCTTTGTTGGCGATGGAGCTGTAGGAACACCATACGGAGTAGACGAGAATTCCTATACAGAATCTTGGGATTTGCAGCTGAAGAACTCATGGTAACAGAACTTTCCTTCATTGTATATCAGATTTCTGAAATAAATGTTGCCCATGTTAGCACTGCAACAAGTCTATGCTCAATTCTCATTGTTCAATAGCATTTATTCCAAGTAAATTCAGAATTTACAGTCTGGTAGCATACTACCCAGCATAGGAAAGATATGTATACATTTTCTTTCATATTATTCTGTCAAAGTTTCTCTTTAATTCTAACAGCAGTGTTCTGCTAATGTATTATCAGAGAAATATTCTAATTTTACCTCAAGGGATATTTTCTGAAGACATTTTCGAACTGCCTAAACTGCTTAGTAGAAAATAGTCTTATGGACTTTTCAATCTTGCTGCTGATCATATTAAACAAAAGTCCTAAAACAAAGGGGCAGAACAATTCAAACTACAGGTATCATTACATCTGGTATGTAACTGCTACATTAGCGATTTTGCTAAATGTCAAACTTTCTTCAAAGCTTTATGAAACAAGAAGGTACTGCTTAATTCAGAACCCTGGCATTCCATGAGTAATAAGTTGTTCCAAAATGTATACCTTCACATAAACAAATCTTAAAATTTACAGAGGGATTTATTCTTCTCATCATGTAGTTGTATTTCAAACTGTGTCTAGTGTGGGAAAAAAGGCACTTGTGGAAGACACACATTCTACTGCCAGGGTTATGTGGTTTATCTGGGGCAGGGACAGAGGCTAATAACTTCTTAGTGGCACAAAATGAAGGTTTTTAATTACTGCAGCTAAAACAAAAACTAAATGCAGTTGATCTAAATTTGCTAAATAAAATGGTTATTTCCTACATATTTGATAATTTTCCTTTTCTAGTCACATTAAAAATTAGGTTTTGGAGGTGTTCAGGACTGTGATCCTTGTACTTTAGTCTGAGCATCCCTGTTTAAATCAGGTCCATGCAACTTTCATAAACTCAAAACCCACCCCAGAATTATTATATGGTTTATAATAAGCCACATTACCAAATGAATGTGGCCAGCGGGTATTTCGAAAGAAAATTCCAAAGAGTTTAAGGAATGAATAAAGCACCCAAGGAATTTATAAAGTTTAAATATTTTACCCAAAAACCAGTAAAAAGGCAAAAAGGAGCAAAATTTTCACTTAATATACTGAGGACCAAAATAGGAAACAGACAGATTGCAAGTTCTGTATTAACTTATAGCTTATAGAAGTCATAAATGAACAAGAATATGCATATAATTCAAGAAATCAGAAAAATGTCAAACAATCCATCAAAACCTGTTTTTAAAGTAACCCTGTAACAATCAATTTAGGCAAAATATTCACTAATTTATACAACAGACTAGCACAGAATATATATTTTAACCTGATACTTAAGCAATAAAAAAGTATTCCTTTTGTATCAGAAGTTATACTGTTGTTAAATGGGATGCCTTCAGCAAATATGCTAAACCATTTATTTGGTTTGGGCTTAACATCTGAATTCAGCCAACTATTTTTTCCATTGAATGGGCATGGGAATGGAATGGAATAGAATAGGAATTCTTTATTGACAAAGTGTAATTGGACACACAAGGAATTTGTCTTTGGTGCATATACGTTTGACAGGAATCATAAGATACAACACTTAATGATAGTCATGGAGTAAAGATAAGCAGTCAAATCATACTAGGAGACAATAATCAATATAAATCGTAAGGATACAAGCAACATGTTGTCATAGTGGGGTGAGTGGGTGATGGAACAATGAGAATAATAGTAATGCAGACTTAATAGTTTAGACAGTGTTGAGGGATTTGTTTAGCAGTGATGGCATTTGGGAAAAAGCTGTTCTTATGTCTAGTTGTTCTTGTGTGCAGTGCCCTATAGTGTGGTTTTGAGGGTAGGAGTTGAAACAATTTATGTCCAGGATGTGACTGGTCCTTAACCAAACCATGGTTTAACATACATTTCCATTCATTAGGAATATTCATATAACAGATCTTTGGAAGTCTGGCATAACCTGCAAATAAATGACCTACCCAGTAATCTGACACCAAGTCAGTAATTAAGGCTTATTCTGATCATACTGAAAACTGTCATTCTTGCTAGTGTTCCAGCCATCTTTCCAGCTTTGAACTATTTGCCTTTGCTCACCTTGTTCCTGTCCTCCTGGATACTGGGAGTGAGAAGAGAAAGGGAAACAGAGATGGTAACAGTAGATATTCCTGAATTAGCAGCTTTCTGTCTTCCTGCCTTTGTGTCCAGTAGCCAGGATTATCTTCAAAGTACTAGCTTTCTTTTCCAGGTACAGGTTACATAGACAGTCTCAGGTAATTACCCAATAGCCAACCTTAAATATAAAACATGACTAAGGCATTTTATTTGAACTATATTTTGACCCAAGTTCATTGTTTACATGGCATAACTTTCAATAGCATGGCTCAGTATTCATGCAGATTTATATCAGGGGTCTCCAAACTACGGTCTGTGGGCTATATCCAGCCCGCTGAAAGGTTTCTTCCAGCCTTCCAATGTGTTGTGCTACGATCCTTTCCAAACAGCATAGGGAGACACAGCAGGGCTGTAAAGGTAGTCCTTGACTTATGACAACAACTGAGTCTAAAATGTATGTTGCTCATAAATTTGTTAAGTGACTTTTGCCCCATTTTATGACTTTTCTTGCCATATTTGTTAAATGGACTGCAGCTGTTAAGTTAGTAACTCAGTTATTAAGTGAATCTGGCTTCCCCATTGACTATGCTTGGCAGAAGGTTACAAAAGGTGATCACATTATCCTGGGACACTGCATCCGTCATAAATATGAATCAGTGTTAAGCATTTGATTGTAAACAACCATGGAAATGCTGCAACAATCATGTGAAAAATGGTCATAAATTAATTTTTTTAGTATCGTTGTAACTTCGATTCGTCACTAATTGAACTGTTGTAAGTCAAGAACTACCTTATTCATCACTATTTAGAAAGGATTCCCTCAATTTCTGTAATGGGGGGTGGGGTTTACAAGTCAGCTGGAGGGTTGCTGGATGAGGAAGGGAAGCAGCTTTCCCTTTAAAATCTTTCTTATATCATTTGTCCGTACAAGCATGGCATTGTTTTTTCGTAGTTGTCACATTTCTTTTTGCTGTTGCGAATCATATCACATTGAGCAAAATAAAGCATTCAATTTCATTAAACTTTATTCTATTTATTAAACATTTATAACATTTTTTTTTCCCCTGGGCCCTCAAAATTTTGCAAATGTGGCCCTCAGATTGAAAAGCTTGGAGACCCCAAATTTATATCAATGGTTATTTGGTTTAGTCAATTGGACACTGCTTGTGTACTTCCACTTTCTTTAGAACTTGCTTTTTCAAAAACAGTACAAAACAAAATATAGCCATCACGTTGCTCCTTCCCAAATCCCATTACCTGGCATTTAATTGGCACCTGAATCTAGCAGGTATATTATTTGGATTCCCTTGTTGGTAATAATCATCTTATCTTATGATAATGAAGTTTATAAATTGCATGCTATGTGAACTAAAATTTCCCTTTGCTTGTACTCAATCTGCCACTTTTACTGTATAAACCCTCAATTTATACTTATTTAAAACTACTATTTTTTTAGACCAAGTTGTTTTACAATAAATTCTTACCTGTTATTTTAAATGTATACTGTATATACTAATATTCAATGACATTTTAGTTTAGAGGCTCCTTATTTCATATTATATAACTGATTCTAATTCTGTTGTATCAATTATTTTATTCCATAACTCTCCTGCACATATTAAAAATGACTGTATAAATTAATGAATGAAAACTCCTGATTTCTTCACGATCAGAATTTTTATTGTCATTTCATCCTTCTTCCCTCCAAAATCTTAATGTCATAAACTATTTTTTTTAAAAAGGGAAAATGTTCCAGCCTTCTTGCTAATTTGCATTGCTCCTTTCTGTAGCATTTACAAATGAGGACAAATCTTATATTTCCCATCCTGTCTTTCTGCATACATCTTTCTGATATTCTTGTTGTAAGACCGATCTAGCAACCTCTGAAGCAGTTCTAGATATGTTTGCAGGTGTAAATTCAGCAAACCCTACAGCTATAATTTTGCATTTTTTCCTGTAATTAGAATGCCTCTTTTAATTGGAGCCCATTCACTAATAGGAAGCAAAATCTGTCAGACAAATGCATTAATGGTCCAAATCTATCTTTGCTCATATTTTCATTTTAAGATCAAAAGTACTACTAGTGGGCATTAAGCAGCACTTATCTAGATTAATGTTGTAATACTGTATATGCTTACCTAAGAAAGACCCAGTAAATTGATTTCCAGTCAAACATTTATATGAATGCACTACTTTTGACTTTCTCTATAAAAGAAAAGGTCCACAAGTAATTTGTGTTACATTTTTGAACCAAAGTTAAGGCAATAGCTAATTATGGATGTTTTTCACCACTACCCATATACCCCCAATAGCTTATTTTCTAAGAAACTGTATCCATGTTGGTAATAATAGATTTGATGAGTTATATATATTTAAAAGTGTTTCTCCAAAGCCGCAAACAACTCAACTGAAAGATGCATAGTTTACAGCTAACCAAGGACAAAATTGCCCCACAAAATGGTAGAAGGAAAGAAGCAAAAATGTAAAATAAGATGAATGGCCACATGGTAATTTACAGCACCTTTCCATTCAGGGATGTTGGATTCCAACTCCATCATGTTATGCTGAGGATGATAGGAGTTGTAGTCGGACATCCCCGGAAGACACTATTTGGGGGAAGCCCGGTTCAAAGTTACCGGGAAAAAGATTGTTTTCACGAATACTCCCTTTGCCTCGATACAACTCCTTCCCCACGCCTAACTAAAGAAGGCACGGGTGTCCCTTTCCCTACACCCTTCTCTAACCATTCATTCATTCGTGAAGTCCCACGGAAGCTTTTCCCCACCTTCACTGTGGGACCTTCCCTTTCTCGTGCTCCCCAATTCCCACGCGAGCGTGGGTTTGCCTTCCAGCCGCGGCCGACACGAACGGCGTGACGCCCGTGACGCTCGAGAGCGCGGACACCCCGCACCAGCCCCTCCCCCAACACCCACTCGCGACGCGCCACGACGCTCGGGCAACGTTCCTTGCAGCCGACCAAAAGCGGGGGAAAACCGTACCCGCACGAGTCGGCCACGCCCCCTCCCGCCGCCTCATCTCAGAAACAGTCCTCCCATTGGCTGGAGCTCCAGCCATTAACGAGAGAGGGCTGGCTTTTGGCGGGAGGAATCACGGCTTTTAAAAAAGAAAAAAAAAGCGAGGAGAGACTCGAGAGAGAATCGAGGCTGTTTGTTTATTTGTTTTTTTAAAGCGCTCTCCTTATAGTAGTCAAAGCTCTGCATAGTGACGTGAGAAAGGACGAATCAATAGCAAGAGTGGCTTTTTTATTTTTGCTTGTTAAAGGGGCGTTCCATCATTTGCGTTCCTTTTTCAGTTTTTAACCACGATTTAAGAATGGGTTCCAGTTCTTTGCACTTCCCGGCTATTTCAAGCAAAGAGACTAAGCCGACAATATTGATTATTGTCTAATTATTGTATTAAACTTGTATGCCGCCTAAGTCGCAACGACTCTGAGCAGTATCTGAGAGTTACAAGAGGTAGAAGAAAGATATTATCTTTCTTAAATCGCTGCAGATCGGGAGGAAAATGGGCAGCCTCTCCAGGAGGAAAAAAAAAAAATACAACCTTGTGTTTTAAAGTTAGCTGTTGGTGTTGTGTTCTCCCAAAGTGGACAGTCCTATAAACAACACATCCATTTAGAATCAAGATTATTCCCTTTGATATGTTGGCGATATATTAGAATAGGGAATAAGGCTTTTATCTTAAAATACAATTATTTACAACCTTCAGTACCCCAATATTAAGTAAAATACACTTAGACTATGCAAAGATAAAATTCACTATGTAATATAGAATTTTGGTATGGCAAACACCAGATGAGTTTGCACTACACAACTATGATTTCCTTAATCATGATTTACTGAGCATGCCACATGCTTAATCCACAGATAGCAAGCCACTTTACTTATTGGGAATATGAATACAGCCACTTTTTTAGTATTATGGTTATTGAACTCAATTTTTCTTCTATTTCTCAATTTAAACAGCAAGTGATAAGATGACAACTCTGCTTGCTGGGCATAAAATCTGAACACTTTAATTATGTTGATTACCTTAAAGGCATTTAGAATGGAATATATGTGTGTGTAATCTTTCTCTCTACATTATTTCAAAAAATGCAAGAAAGTTTTTATTTATTATACTTATTTGCCGCCCATCTCACCTAGAGGGAGATGTCAGTAATTAATCAATATGCAATATTTACTTTCCTTATTACAAAGGAGGTTGTTATGGGGAAAACAGGAGGAGGAAGATGTTGGATATGTTTCCCCCTTTTAATTGTTTGAAAAAAATAGTAAAGGCTGGATAGGAAGGAAGGAAAATGAAAAGAAAAGAGAAAGAAGAAAAGAAGAAAGAAAATTTGGTCTTTGCATTTGCATTTAAATTAGTGATGACACTTATGCTTTCTGATGTGACTTTAAACTATTTATTTTTGTGTATTTTATGGCACCCTGCCCAGAGTCCATCAGGACTGGAGCCGGTTATAAATGTTGTAAAATAATTTAAATGTGCCGGTGATATGCACAGTTCCTATCTTCCTGAATATAATGCAAGTGTGTGTTTGATAAGTATCACGTTCCTGCTTTTTTTCAAAAGATTTTGAAAAATATGGATTATAATTTAGATATCTGTGAAAACTGAATGTTCTAGGAATTGACTTTTTGACATAGAACGTAAACATATGAATTAATTTGTAAAGAAAATAGTGGAAAGAAAATGTACTATTATCCTGTGTGGGTAATAATACATTCCTCTTTTTCAAAGTTTTCAAGTAGAGTAGGCAGAAACATCAGGGAGAGGCTTCCCTTATCTTCCCTTCCCTTTTACTATCCCAGCAAAAGGATTGGCATTTCTTTTTTAACATAAAACAGGCTGATTCCATAACATTTTGAGGGTTATGCCACTGAGTCAGCATGACACATAATATCTCCTAGTTAATGGAATGCAGGCCACAGCATTTTTGCACTGTATATATACAAATTATTTTTCATTTCAGTGAACATACAACCAACCAGCGGTTGAATTAATTATAGTGGATATGCATGCAATAAAGCCATTATACCCATCAATGTCCAATGGAGATTAGCAGCCAGATTTCCAGGGGCCAATCATCCACAAATTCTTCAACAGATGATTTTTCTAATGTCAGAAATACTAGAGTTGTTCAACCTAAATTGACATATGAGCAAAATTCATGCGTGCTGGACATTTGAGAGATTGTTGCTAAAGAAGAAGGAGAAGAAATAACTCTCCTAAAGATAGGGCAAACAATACATATGTGTCCAAAATATCACATATAGCTTTACATTGAGGAGGAGATATTGCCCACAAAATAACAAGCTATTCCATATCCATTGAATACATTTTGAAAAAAATCAGATAAATACTGATTATTTTCCATTAAAATAGAGTCAGATTGACTAGGGAAATATAAGCAAAGCAACATTTCAGCGAATACATTCATTAGCTAAGCCCAAACATGTTACATTTGGTTTTAGCTTTGTGTGTTGTGAAAATCCAGTCACTGTGGCTTATAAACTCTGGTATGTGGCTTACCATATTGTATGAATTCAACCAATTGTGGTTTATTCAATTAAGTATTTTTTTTTAAATCCATGGATTTTCATGGGTTAACCCAACTGGGATTAATTTTATATTTGTATTGCAGATGGCATTTACTTTTGAATGGGGATCTTGCAGAAGGCTGGGCTTTCAGCCAACGCTCTTGGGATATAACAAGTTTGCAAGTATTTAGTTTCTTCTGATTCTAGTTTTAAGTGACTTTTGCCTCCTTTTAGTTTCTCCATAGTTGGCCTGTTCATTACTGTAAAAATTTGGGATAATCTTGGGATTGTATGCTAAATACTAAGACATTTTGCACCAAAAGTTTAGGGTTAGAGCTTTTACTGATGACATTAAAAAATATCACTATTGGTACAACAAAGAGTTCATGATTTCCCACTCTAGCATGATAATCAACAATCAGGGTTGCATCTTTCACAACGCACATGCATATGCACATATAATCTGTGCATGCATCTAATAATGAACAAGTAAAGCTTAGCAACTGCCTTGGAAAGCAACAATTATAATGGTGATTAAAAAGTAACTTTGCAACCAATTCTTGTTTTTATGACCTTTGCAGGTCTATAAAGCAAAGGAAAACGGAACTAAGATCATAAGCATACTCGCAATTTCACTCAGTGACCATTTTGCTTAATCATTGAGTAGCCAGTACTAATTATGATTGCTAATTAAGGACTATCTGTACACAAAGATATATGTCAAATTACATAACCCAAGGGTTTCAGTGTCTATATACAAATGGACAGAGTATAGAAAAGAAATAGAAAGAACTAAGAGCCACCAGAACCAAAACCAGATCAAGACATCCTTTGTTGTCATAGATACCCCCTTCTTTTTTCCTTCATTTGATTTCTCTTTTTGACATCCTTTAAAAAAAATGGTTTTCGTCAAAAAGTTGGTCTTTTACAGAAGTTTTCAAAATTAAGCCTAAGAAATGCCAGAGATCACATGTGGCAGTTAGCAGTTATCCATTGCATACCTCTGTAATAAATCAGATTGATAAACATACATACTGAAGCAAATAAACTCTGAGGTGTATTTACTTGATTGCTGTTTCCACCACCATTAAATAACAGTTTAAACATAGTAGGCCATTGGAAAACTATTTTTTCTATCTAATAGCAACACTTTAATTCTCAGAACACTGTCTTTTCTTCATAGTGGAATCTGCTGCCATGCGTTAGGAAACCAGATAGATCAACAAATGGACAAAACCATGATTCTTTTGTATATGCCAACAGAGCCTACCAATCTTCTTCTTCTTTCGGCTGTTCCTGTTAGGGGTCGCCACAGCGAATCACAAAGCCTACCAATAAACTGTAAAACTCGCACTGTTCGTTTTCCCTAGAGAATATTTTGTTCGTGTCCTTTATGTATCATATTCTTAACATCTTTCTCGGGATTAATTATAATGCACATTCTTAATATATTTTAACTTTTGGATGAGGTTTTCGGTAATTACCTTCTGAAGTTTAAGTTTCAGTAGTGTTGTAGTATTGTTTCTACCTCAGTAGAAAACTGTTCCTGAGATGAATGAATAAAAACTCCCCAATAGATGGCACATAAGCTTACTTCTTACAGAACACTCACCGTTCTTCAAATAGAAAAAGTACACACTATGGCAGTGTTTCTCAACCTTGGCGAGCTTTGCTGGCTGGGGAATTCTGGGAGTTGAAGTCCAAACATCTTAAAGTCACCAAGGTTGAGAAACACTGCACTATGGTCTTTCCTGCGAGGTCTCATTCTTAACACAGTACAATCATTTGCTGCTTTACTGTAGTTTTGTATATTGTGCTGCCATAAGGGTTTTCTGAGTCATCACAGCTAAGTGGGTCAAAAGCAGGTACAGGCATGAAAATAGAAACAAAACACTAGTGTGTGAAAAGCAGAGAAACTGAACTCACAAAAATTAACCACTTACTGAAGTGCAAGAAATACAGTATTCAGTCTTTGTAGGGAGTCAGCCTTGTGCATAGGATAAGAATTTCAACAAACTTGCTGGATTGTAGCACTACGGAAGCAATTGTAGACAGAAGATAGAGATGTTGGCATGTTAAAGCAGTTTGAGTTTAAATATAGTGGAATGTTATTGCTGTTCATAGTTACAATTGAAAATATTTATAAAATTCAGATAGAAGCTGCAGCCACTGAACTATTAAGTCAATGCAGAATTAAAGCAACCTAAGCTTATTTTAATATTACAACTCCCCCTCCCCGTATTGTAGTCTTAGAGAATGTTAGCATCACAATCTAACAAGGTAAAGTAGTATGTCTTTATTTGCTTTATATCTTACATCCCTATTCTGAAATTCAAGATAATATATAACAGACTAGTTATACTATTTCTTGGTATAATCAGCAAACAATAATAATAGATAGAACAGCAAAATATTTTTAGAGTGCCAGTAGAAAGACTATTCCTATTTTCTGTTTTATTGCAGTAATGATGCAAAACAATTTAAAAATAAACATCTGTACCATTTTGCCCTTATCCAAAATGTTGTGATAGTATGTAATAACAACATTGAAGAGACATTTATTCCTACAACACATGAGAAATATCTACTGCATGATTAGTAAGAAACAATAACAATAGTAAAAGATTCTCAGAATAAACTAACTACATTTTTATATCCAACTGCAGAAAACTGAATTGTCTAAACAAGACTAAATGCATGTTATAGTTATATGAAAATGTTTTTAAACGAAGGTAAATCCTGCATTCAAAAAAATGACATGCTTAAATTGGGTTAAAGCAGCAACATATTTAAATCTAACAGATGAGGTAAGAAGGCAAAACAAAGTAAGAGCAAAAGAAATGACTTATACCATATTTATGTATCCATCATCTTTATTATTATTGCTGAGGGAAGACTGGAGGATTAATTATGGGGGCTTGAAGAGGATGGATGTTCCCCTTTATTTATAACTAGACTGCTTAATTAACCCCAAGAGATGTAAGCAGCAAAATATTTAAGACCATCAGTTGGCTTTTATGGGTTTTTTTGACAACCAAGATAAAAATGTATGTCGATCAGCATGGTGTTTTATTGACAGAAGCAAAGCTTGGGAAAAGGATGATAAAAAAAATCTGCTCAAATTACACTGTTGAAAACTGTCAGAGGACACAATAATCTTGCCTAGTTTAGATTTTGTGGTTGAAAAGAATTTTAATGCAATTTACTCACATTGTAAAAGGACAAATGGATAATTTTTAATTGTCTCACAAAACAACTTTTGTTTTTGTTTTGCTGTTCCAATTTCTGCTCTTCCAATAACTTTAAAAAGTTGAATTTATTAAAGTAGATTGTTGTTAAAATCATACAGTACAAACTAAAAAACAGGATAAAAAAATATTAAGAAACAGCAAGCAAAAAGAGTGGAAAATGCATATTTCACACTCCATAGTTTTATACACACAAACACACAATTTGTACCCATAAATATAACCTTTTAATATCCATAACCAATATTCTATCTAAATCTATTAGAATTATTTTTGACAGAAGTAAAAAAGAAGGGCATATGTGAATAAACCAGTATTTAATTACAGAATTCATGACCATGTTCATTTTTCAGCCTAATCATTGTAACATTTTTAATACGAGGGTTATCCACAAAATAGATTACGTTTTGCGATAGAAAAAAAAACAAAGTGTAGGAAAAAAATTTATTATATACACTT